>JAQFVV010001661.1:0-54161 GCA_028023455.1 Epiperipatus broadwayi | reverse complement strand
TACTTCGTTCAGTTACGTATTACTTATCATACTCAAAAATATTTAAAAAAAAAAATTTCTTTACAGAAAATTAAGTATTCTTTACGATAATTATTATCCTATATTAGTAATAATTTATATATAATTTCCTGCCTATAATAATAATAAAAGAACTTAATGCTATTATTAGTACATAAAATAATGAAAACCATAGTTATGTAAATCCAATCCATTATAAGTAATTTTTAAAAAAAATGTTCTTTATTTCCTCAGATATTTTCCATTACCAGTCCTTGTAAGCACTCACTTCCCCCATTGCATGTTGCTACAACAACCATTGTCTTAACACTTGAGGACAAAACTTCTCCCCGCATGATGCATGATCAATTGATTTTTAAAAAAATGATGAAAACAAAAAAAAAATGAAAGGAAAGAAAGTCAACTTTTAAAATCTGGATTTATCTATAAAAAATAATCATTAATCCTTGGCTAAAGTTTATAAAAAATTATAGTCCTTTCTCAATATCTTTCAGGATAATGATTATTGAAGACAATACAAATTTATAAAGTTAAAAAATAATCCTTCAGAGTTTTCCCTCATTCACCAGGAACCTATATTGGTCTTCTGATGCATCTACTATAGTTACATTAGTTCAGGCATATTTACATGGAAAATTGTGCATTTTTGTTCCATGGAAATCGGCATTTAACAATTTAATAAAGTTAGCATAAGCTATTCTGTCAGGATAATTTTAATTATCCAGGTATTTCTCTTTCAGATAATTATTTTCCAATATTGGTTTTCCTCATATTATTAAATACATGTGGTCTTTTTAATAATGAAGACCTGTCATGTAAAATATACTTGCAGTAATATTAGTTTTTATTTTTCCATCATTTTGGAATTTAAGTTCAGAATAAATTCTTCAACGAATATTTTCTTTAAAAAATGTTTACTGTAATTCTCTTTTAAAAACAATATTTCAAAATACTGACAATTAAAAGTCTTTATCATTGCTTTGCTTTTTAGATAAGGCTATCTTTTTTCACAATAAAATGCAATTACTTTTAATTTCCCATAAACTTTTCTATTTAATGCTTTACACAATGTCCAAAATATTAATATGACCAATATTATATTTCCATTCGTTAATAATTTTAAAGATATATTTTTACTTAATGACTATCTCCATCCTTTCTTTCCACAGATATAATTATTTTTGGTGTGAATTTCATAGTTATTTGTGAAAGCTGGTTTAAGTTTCAATAGACTGACTTAGTAGGGAATTTTGTTACTTTAACAGTGAGTTCATGATTTAAACTTGATAAGCTTTTAATTCTTTAAATAATCTCTAAATAAGTCCAATTAATATTTTACAAATAATAAATTATTAAGAGAGTTATTTAAAACACAGAATTGACTTACTAAAGCACAAAAGAAAAAAATTATTAAAGCATAATTTTATTAAAGCACACAAAAGCAAGTGAGCATCTGCTTTTATACCAAAATAAATTGATGATTTGATTGGCTATAGATCTTTAGCTGATGATTTAATTTACATATTTAGCCAAGATTGCACAATTAAAATTAAAAATAAAAATTTATGACTCATCTTTTTAAAATATTATTTAATTCTAAATTAATTTTACACTTATTTAAACAAATCAAATATTATTAAAATTGCATTTTAAAAATAATATTTTATTAATCTATTCAACATTTAGTTTTAATGTATCTATTTTTAAAAATCTAAGTTTTATGAACTACATTCGTTTTTTTAAAAATCTTATTAGAAGAATATTGTATAATAGCTAACTTTTATCTTGTGATAGACAAATAAATGTTTCAATTTCATAGTACAATCCTAAAGCAATTTTGAAACTTTATTAGAAAAAACTTGTAAGCACACAAGTATGAATATCTGTGTCACATGACCTTTAAATCCAGACAGAATATCCATTTCTGTCTGATAATAAAATAAATGTTTAATTGCAAAAATATTATATTAAAGAATAATGATATAATAGTAATATAATTTAGAATAATAATTTTGATACTATTAAACCAAACACATCTGTCCCCACAAAATATTACATTTTAAATAAATAATTTGTAATATAGCTATTAAAAATAATTTTTATTGTAAAATACACTATTTATTTAATTTTCAGTTATTACTTTTAAAATCTAACTTCAAAATATTTTAAAAGACTTATTAATGTACTTGTAAGTTATAAACAGTGAGGATTGCCAATTCCTCTACAAGCTTTATGATAAATGCTTAGCCAGAGCCAGCACTTAAAATATCTCTGTCTGTGGAACCCCCTCCCCAAAACTCCCCTGACCATGGTTTCATGCTTTTTGGCACTTCTCAGAGAGAGTGTCAGGATGGGTTCAGACACTAGATCTAAACATACCAACCCAAAGCTAAGCACTTAGCTAAAAAGTTATCTGTTGGAGTGGAGGATCTGAAATTTTTCTCAGGACATCTAAATGTCTTCAAACCTAGCTATCCAACTCAAATAGCTATATGGGGCTGATAGATCTTCAGCCATATCATATATTAGTAGTCATAGCAATATAAAATTGCATAAGACTTTTGGCACTATTTTACTAATGTACTATTTTACTATGGCCAGTTTTCCCAACCATATAAAAATACACTATTTATCTTTAGTAACTATTTTTAATATATTAGTATAGTTTTATGCATTTAATATTCTCTTTTTACTTTAACCAAGCATTTTAAAACACTGTCAATACTACATAGTAGACATACCAATTAAAATATATCCTTAATTTAAAATTTTTAGAAAATTGACTAAATAAATTTATTTGGACCTAAACAAAAGGGTACAATATATATAAAGTTTATTATAAATAAATACTTAAATTTATTCAATAAATTATATTTATTATCATTGTATAATGATAATATTATGGAATATATATATATATGATCACTAGATGGTGCTTTACCAATAGCCAACTAGCTCAAAACCATGGTCTGAAGATGGAGACAATGAAAGGAATATTGACTTCTAATTCTCTCTCGGTATTTATGTAAACAAAGCTTGTTAGGAACTATTGGTAAAGCTCCATTTAGTGACCATAAAATGCAAGCTAGAAGCAAGTTATGAAATTTATAACTTGTTTATTTATCATAAATATATAAACTTAACTTGATGAACAAATAACCAATGATTACTGCATTTAAATCCTCATATTAGTTTCAAATAACCAATGATTACTGCATTTAAATCCTATTCTCATATTAGTTTCTAATCTTACCTGACAGTTCTTTGGTATGTGTATATATCTAATTCTTTTTAATGTATGATTTTGAAATAAATGAAAAAATTCTATATATTGAAACTTTCTTGTAAAACTTGATCCAGTTCTTTTAATCCTTTTCTTTTTTTGCTGCTGACTTTGTAAAGTTACATGTGTTATTTAGTCAAAATAAGAGTCATAGATCACATGACCCTATTCTCTTAAGCTTGTAAGTTGTAAACAATGAGGATTGCCAATTCCACAACAAGCTTTGTGATAAATGCTTAGCCAGAGAAAGCATTTAAAATATCTCTGTCAGGAACCCCTCCCTAAACCCTGACGTTGGTTTTGTGCATTGCCACTCCTCGGAGATGTGTCAGGGTAGGTTTAGACACTAGATTTAGACACTAGATCTAAAAATACCAACCCAAAGCCAGCATTTAACTAAAAGTTATCTATTGAGTGGAAAATTTGAAATTTTCAGACACCTACATGTCTTCAAACCCAGCTAACCAACTCAAATTGCTATATGGGTCTGATAGATCTTTAACCATACTATATATTAGTAGTCTTAGCAATATAATATTGCATAAAACTTAGGCAGAGACTATAAATAGTGAAAATAAGAATAATTGATCACATGACTCTATTTTCTTAAGCTTGTAAGTTATAAACAATGAGGATTGCCAATTCCTCAACAAGCTTTGTGATAAATGCTTAGCCAGAGAAAGCATTTAAAATATCTGTGTCAGGAATCCCTCCCCAAATCCCTGATCATGGTTTCATGGTTTGGCACTTCTCATAGAGTTGTCAGGGTAGGTTTACACACTGGATCTAAAAATACCAACCCGAAGCCAGCATTTAACTAAAAGTTATCTATTGAGTGGAAAATCTGAAATTTTCAAATACCCACATGTGTTCAAACCCAGCTATCCAAACTCAAATAGCTATATGGGACTGATAGATCTTCAGCCATACCATATATTAGTAGTCCTAGCAATATAATATTGCATAAGACTTAAGGCAGAGACTATAAATCAGTGGTCCCCAACCCTATGCCTGCAGGCACCACGGCACCCGCAGACCATTTTATGTGTGCCCACCATTATCCGAACATGATAAAAAATTATTTATCTGATACAAATAAATTTAATTTTTAAAATTGTATTATATTGTAATCAAATTGTAGGGCATACTATACTTTTACAGTGTAAAAATATAAATGTTAATTATATGTTAAAATTTTATTTTTGAAATAAATATTTTTTTGTACATTATGGGTATTATTAACAATATCCAACTATAAATTTACATTGAAAAAATAAATGATGCCCACCATCTGGTTGAAAAAAATAAATGGTGCTCGCCTCCTGGCCAGTATTATAGAATGTGCTCTTAAGTGCAAAAAGGTTGGGGACCCCTGCTATAAATAGTCAAAATAAGAGTCATAGATCACATGACCCTATTCTCTCAAGCTTGTAAGTTATAAACAATGAGGATTGCCAATTCCTCAACAAGCTTTGTGGTAAATGCTTAGCCAGAGAAAGCATTTAAAATATCTCTCAGGAACCCCTCCCTAATCCCCTGACCATGGTTTCATGCTTTGGCACTCCTCAGAGAGGTGTCAGGGTAGGTTCAGACACTGGATCTAAAAATACCAACCCAAAGCCAGCATTTAACAAAGTTATCTATTGAATGGAAAATCTGAAATTTTCAGACACCTACATGTCTTCAAACCCAGCTATCCAACTCAAATAGCTATATGGGGCTGATATATCTTCAGCCATACCACATATTAGTAGTCTTAGCAATATAACATTGCATAAGATTTAAGGCAGAGACTATAAATAGTCAAAATAAGAGTCATAGAACACATGACCCTATTCTCTGATTTTTTTAATTCTATAATTCTTATTTGGATAAGTTTTTTCCTTATTTGTGTTGGCATTATTAAGTTGAGTTTGAAGATTTTATTGGTGTTGTTTTGAATTTATTTTATTGTCTAATAGTTTTATATATCCATTTTTATTTATTGATTTCTTTTAACTTATTTTTAAGGTAGCCATTTTTATTCTTTTTGTTTTTTATCTTGTTTTAGCTTTTTTAATCTTTGTTGAATTTTTTTTTAATTAATTGATTCATTTTACTCTTTTTGGTTGTTTTTTTATCTTTATTTTAGATTGTTAATTATCTTACTTTTTAATCTCTGTTGGAATTTTAATTAGTTTTAATTTTTTGTTTTTTTAAACTTTAGATTTTATTATTATAGACAAATGTACTTCTTGCCATTTAATTTTTCCTTTTGGTGGAAATTTTATAACTTGTGTGGGTTGTAGTGGGAATTTTCATTTTAAATGTAGTACAGTAAGTGAAAAGACATTTAAAAATATGTCATCTACAAATAAAATATTATGGAGGTGGAAAAATTGTAGAGCAGGAACTAATTTAAATATGAGTTTAAATGATGGATCTAGTTCTGATTTCTTATCTAATTCTTTAGATAACAATTCTAGTTTTGAATTAATTCAGCTGATGAATAGGAAACTTGATATGCTGCCTGTTTTCCAAAATAATATTGATTCCTTATCTCATGCTTTTGCTAAACTTACTTTAGAACTTGAATTAGTTCAAAATAATATATAAATATTGATTAGAGAATTTAATGAAATGCAAGAAAAAGTAAAAACACAAGATTCTTTGTTGTGCAGTTTGCAAAAAGAATTTTTTTATTTCGAGCAGCAAAGATTTGAAATTGTTGACATTGAATATGCTGATGATGAAAATTAATATTGCAGAAAATATAGTAAAAATTACAATTGTCAGACTTTAATAAAAATTGTATTAATTCTATCTATAGATTAAAATATGGAGGTATTTTTAGGCCTGTAATAAAAGTTAACTTTGTTAATAAAATGATGAGATTTATTCTTGTCAGGAGGTAAAAGAATTAATTTATATCTATTTGATGTTTTGATTATTGCTACAGTTGATAAGCATATATATTTAAATGAAGATTTGTTGCCTGAAAAATAGGAAATTATTTTGGAAAGTTTGTACAGTGGCTAAAGAAAATAAGTATAGATTTGTTTGGATTAAAGATGGGAAAATTTGGTTGAGGAAAGATATTGGAAATATGGCTATTAGGATTAATTCTGAATCTGATTTGTCTAATTTATGACGTGGGTTATCTTTTAAAAAAATATAACAGGAGAAGATAATTTGGCTATTGATACTTTTAAGATTTTCCATATAAATATTTATAGTGTGAGGAAGCACTTTGATGAGTTGTTAGTTCTTTTACATTCACTTGATTATTCATTTGATATTATAATTTAGTTTGAGATCTGGATTAAGGAATGTGGAAAAGGACTGTATGAGTTAGAGGAATATACATCAATTATTAAATCTAGAATTAATGATAGGTCAGGTGGTGTTTTAGTTTATTATAAATCAGTACTTTGTGTGACATCTATTGATGCTGTTTTTGATTCTTCTGAGTGTATTGTTTTAAACTTCATTTTAGGTTCAGACAAATTAACACTTGTTGCTCTGTATAGGTCTTGCAACCATACAGTTGAAAGATTTAGTGATGAACTTGGTGATTTACTTATTAGATTAAATGATAAATTCATTATTGTTATTGGTGATTTGAACATTGATATTTCTGGTAAAATTACTTTTGCTGCTCAACATTATTTAAATATGTTGTCACTTTTTGGATTTATTCAATGTTTATTTCATCCTAGTTACATCTTCATCATTCTCATTTATTGACCATGTTTTTACTAGATGTCCTAAAAATATTCTTTTGAAAACAGCTTTTTTGGATTGGTGTCTTACAGACTACAGGGGAATTGTTGTTAATTTTAAAAAGAATTTTTCTCATAGTGAAAAATGTTTAAAACGTTTATCTCATAATCGATTTAATTACTAAATATGATTGGAATCTAATCTTTGAGATGAATAATGTAAATTGTGAATTTTCATTCTTTGTTGAAAAGATGAAAGAGTTTATAGTCATTTTTCTTTTATAAAATATATAAAGAAGAAAGATTTGAAGAGAAATGATTGGATTACAAATGGGTTAATATTAAAAGTTAACAGAAAGAAGAAATTGTACAAGATTTTGAAAAGATTTCTTTCTAATGAAGAATTTAAAATTCAGCTAAAGGTTCTTGATAAAGAAATAAAGAAAGATATACTTAAAACTAAATTGTTTTTCTATTCTAGTCAAATTAATTCTTTAATATCAACTTTTTACGGAAGGGTTTTCACAAATTTCTAGAATAAAGATTAATGAAATATTTATTGATACTTTAAATAATTCAGAACTAATAGCGGATCATTTCAATCAACATTTTGCACATAGTATGGAATTATTAATGAATAGTTTTGAAAATAATTACAGTTCTTATGTTTTTAAATATGAGAAATCTACCGTGAATTCTTTTGTTTTTAAAGAGATTTAAGAATTTGAAATTTTAGATTCTTTTTATAAAATGAGACAATAAATGTGTTGGTTTGGATTGTATTTCTGTAAAAATATTAAGTGAAAATATTTTCATTCTTTTACCAATTATATTTTTTTTATTTAATTTTTCTATTGATTCGGGTGTTTTTCCAGATTGTTTAAAATCTGCTGTTGTTACACCCATTTTTAAGAGTGGAGATAGGGAATGTTTGGAAAACTACAGGCCAATTTTTATTTTATCAACATTGTCTCAAATTTTGGAAATGTGTGTAAAGAACAGAATTTTTTTGTTTTTCCAAAAATATAATTTATTTTTAAATAATCAATTTGGGTTTTTGCCAGGAAGATCTACAGAACTGACTTTATCTGAACGTGTTTCAGCCATCACTGAATCTTTAGAAAAAGTTATAAAACTATAGGCATTTATTTAGATTTGCGGAAAGCATTTGACTGTGTTCCATATGATATATTAATAATTAAGTCACCCTTTTGTCATAAGGAGTACTATGCTTGAATGGTTTCAATCTTATTTAAGTAATAGAAACCAATATGCTAAAATTAATAGTTTTTTGAGTGATTCCGAAATAATCAGATATGGAGACCCTCGGGATCCAGTCCTGGAACCATTGTTATTTACTGTTTATATTAATGATATTGCTCTTTCTCTTCATTCTAACTTTCTTTTCTTTGCAGATGATAACTGCTTTGGTAATTTCAGCTGTTTCATGTAGTTTACTAGAGAAACTTGTGAATGAAGATTTATTTAAAATAGCACAATGGATGAACAACAATAGATTATTTTTTTATAGATAGACAACTTCCATATTTCTCCATTCTTTTTTATTTCATAAATAATTTCATATAAATAAAGATACAATAAAAGACAAATAACCCCTAAGATACATTTTATGCTGAATCAGCACTCATCAATTGGGCCAGGTCATCATCTCTCTTATACATCTTTATTACATGAAGATTATTTATATAGACCAAATTGTCTATTACTGCTAAAGTATAATTATATAATATACTCTCTTAAAAATATTCCAGTAAAAGATTTGTTAATTCAATTGCCTCCTTATGAGAATCAAACCCCATGTCAGAAAATTACCAGGACTACAACAGTATTTCATCTTGGCTTGACTTTGGGTGAATAATTTACATTGGGATAAGCATATTTTTTTGGCTTCAAATGAAATTAAGAAAACTTAATTTTCTTTTTTATAGATTAAGAGATTGTTTGTATAAATCTGTCCTGTTAAATATTATAACGGTCAGAAACATGTGATTCATTAACATAGTGCAGAATTCGACCACCACACAGAACAGCAGCACCATCTAGGTAGCGAAACCACCTGTAGTACTGAGTTTGAACATAGTTTATTGGTTCTACACTACAATCTACGAAACAACGCATCTGATGCTACATTAGTAAACATTTCTTTAGGCATGGTGGTCAGGGAGATGCAAGAGAATCAAAAATTTTATTTCGAGTTAGCCAATAATAACATTAATATTAAACATTGATATTTTATAGAATCGAGGAAATATTATATTAAATGGGTATAGAATAAATAAATAAAGATGTAATGGCAGATGTATAGTTTGAAATTATTTATTTAAAACATTTTAATAATAAATCATTTAACTAATAATATTTGGTAAGATTTAAAATATCAGTAGCGGGATTTTCCGATACTGTTAGATATTAAAGAAATACATTTATTTATATAACTGACGTAATCTAGCTGCCTAAATTCTCGAGCAAGTATTTCAAGAGCATGCCTTCGAGATTTATATCTTTGCAATGCAAGATTCTAAATTAGGATTTATAATAGTAGTGGTGGACATATATTTATTTAATTAAATAAGATATTTATAAATTACTATGGATGGACATTTATTTCAGAGTGAGTTATGTCACTAATGCAGAGACAGAGTTATATATTGAACACTAAAGTTAATAAGCAAAACACATGGTACATCTAGAAAGGTGATATAAGGGTGGCAGTATATTGAAACTGCGAAGCCATGGATGAGTTGAGAACAACGGGCTGGCATTTGCCGTAGGCCCAAAGAGGTAAGGTGTCACATAAGCATAACCAGGGGCAAGTGGTTCATGCCACGATTACTTCCTGGCTGCATGACTGTCGTCAAGCCCTATGGGAGCATTTATTATGTCCACTTGTGTAGGATGACTGGGATTAATTTCAATCCTAAAGAATCCAGAGTATCCAAGGCTTCTAATAGGTCATTGCGTCTCTAAAACGTAACACATTTATAATATACAGACTATTCTGCTAAGATTTAATATTTTTATAACTTGGCCCTACATCATCAACATTTAATAAAGAACATTTATGACTCTCAAAGAAATGCAATTTACGGAATTATTAATTAAAATTTAATAAAATATAAAAAACAATAGGTAAACTAGGTGAGTATTAATAACTAATATGTCAGCCATTTGCTAAGTAGTAGACCCCTGCATTACAATAAATGAAGAATTGAATGCGTGCCGATTTATATGAAAATATTAAGTAATTTATGGAAGTAAATATTAATGAGGATTTGACACTCATCCACTGTTTCAAGCAATCATGGATTTATATTTAGAAAATTATGAGCATGCTATAATTAGATAATAAAATGTAAATTTTAGAAATACGTACTCAAGAAAAATAGAATTAGGCAAGCTAGGTTATTAAAGAAATTTACAGAATGAATTAATAATTAAATTCAGTTTTACAAATTATAGTTTTACAAGTTATAGTTTACAAATTATATAGAGTGAGCTATAGCGTGATTATTTAGAGTACTCTAGGAGAATTTGGGATACAGGTACCTGTTTATACGAAGTTTTCAAATTCAGCAGTCAGTAGCAAATTGTTCATGATTTCAGAAATAGCAGTTCTTTCCAGAATTTAGGTGATTTATTTATTTAACAGCAGCAGCTTTCTGATTGTTCGGGGCAACAGATCCTTTGGTTGATTTTGTGGAGAGCACATGTGTAGGTTCACGGCATACGATCGACCATCTCTGGGGAGAATAGTCTTTGGCACTTTCTACTTGAACATACTGGGGTAGGTAATTAATTTATATATCTGGAGACTGTCAACTGATCGAGAGCACGGCTAAAGTTTAACTGCAAGTTCTTAGAAAGTTCAAAATGGCCTCCCTTCTTGATCTTATCTTTTAACTTTTGTTATATTTTATTTTTGGATTCAATCATTTGCCCCGAGGATAATCAATACCTTGTTATACATTTAATTTATAAAGAAAGCTGCTTTTCTATTGTTCGATTTTATTTTTACATTTACATTTTTGTAATTAGATTTTAGGGAATTTTTCTTTTTAATTAATCTATTATCTCTCACCGACCATTACTTTTAAATTTCAAATACAAAAGGGAACATACAATTATTTTTAGTTTTAATTAAATATTACAATCAGATTTCTAAAATTATTATAAATGAAATTTAAACAAAGCAATAAATAACGAACTTTATATTTTAAAATAAATGGTTAAAATTATATATTTTTATATATTAAAAAAAAATACAAATTACATTTTTTTTTTTATCTATTGCTTTAAATTTGTTATCGAAATGTGTGTGTGTTTATGGGGGATTTTACATATATTTATACATTTTTAATGTTGCTACACACACAATTTGATACCAAAAAAGTTTAAATTTGGGTAGGATAGAGTGGTGGGTGAGAGATGATAGAAAAGGTGAAACTTAAGATTCGAATACGAATCTTACTGTTTCAATATAAACAATTTTTTTAGCAGACTTTGTTGTGGTATAACATTATGGAGTGGTACTACAGTGTATTATTTGAAGTCTTTGCAAACACTACAAAATTTTTCACTAAGAATTATTTTGTTTAGACCCTTGGATTCATCAAGATTTGATTTATATAAATGTGCTGGACTTTCAACTATTAATCAATTATTTATAGTAAATATCTTATGTTATTATGTTAAATACAAGGTAATGAATAAAAATAATTCTTCATCAGTAATGGTGATTTTGATTTATTATTTGAACCAGTATACTTTAAAACCCATTGTAGATATCAGAAATGTTATCTTGGTCCAAGATTTTACAATATTCTTATACGGAACATTGGATTTAACGTTAATGATCTATCGAGGAAAACTTTGAGAAAATTCATTATGGATTGGATTATAATTGATGATAATAAAAAACTTTTTATTTCTATTTAATTATTTTATACTATATTAATGTTTTATATTTTATTTGCACATAATATTTTTGTTAAGCCCCATGCGTGATTTTTTATCACAAGGAGATTATATGTTTAATATATTATTATTATTATTATTATTATTATTATTAGTAGTAGTAGTAGTAGTAGTAGTAGTAGTAGTAGTAGTAGTAGTAGTAGTAGTAGTAGTAGTAGTAGTAGTAGTAGTAGTAGTAGTAGTAGTAGTAGTAGTAGTAGTAGTAGTAGTAGTAGTAGTAGTAGTAGTAATAGTAGTAGTAGTAGTAGTAGTAGTAGTAGTAGTATTCCTCCTCCTCCTTTTTCTCGAATAAGTTATCTCATATACATAAATTGCAATCAATATACAATAAATTCAGTAATATAATTAATGCAAAAGATGTTTGTATAAATTTGTTTCATAGAAGAGTGATTCGTGATATGAAATTTTTTTATTTAATCATTCATGGAAAAATTTACTTACATAATTGTATTTCAAAGGTATTAATAAGAGTTCCTCGTGTATATACAAGGAATAAGGATTTATTTAGTATCGATAAATATAAATATGAAACTTTATATTTATCAGCATTATATAGATTACCAAATTTTTATAATATGTATTTTAATGATATTGATATATTTTTAGTAGATCTAGAGACATTTGTGAAGGAAACAACAATTACTTTGTCAAATATTTAAGGTTACTCTCTATAATATAATCAGATTGGGAGTAACATTAATTTTTGTGATATTTTTAATTTTAAATATTGTTTTTAATTTTAAATATTGCTTTATTATGTAAACATTTACATTTTCATTTTATGTCATATGTATTATCTTCATTTTATTGTGTAAACATTTATATTTTCATTTTATGTCATATGCATTATCTTCATTTTTATTGTAATGTGCAAATTGTAAATGGCTTTATGCTGTTGTTTAGCACTTAAATAAATGAATTGAATTGAATTGAATCTTCTTATTATTATTATTATTACTACTACTGCTACTGCTATTATTATTATAGTAATAATAATAATTATATTAATTATTATTTAAATAGAGGGATTTGAACTCAAGAATTTTTAGTTTATTCATTCTCAACTCTTTCCTAAGCAACCATACACATGACCGATCACACACATATGAAAAAGATACAGTACATTTCCCAATATACATATTTGTGTAGAACCACTACTCCTTAGTTCAACCAGATCATAATCTTCAACACAAATATGCAATCAGTGCTTGTTTTATATTAAGATAGCAATTCCTCAAAATCTTGTCATCCTTCCAACTACTCAACCATCCATTTTATTTAAAAACTGATGGTGGAATGCTCAAATACCTTGGTGGCTTTGATATTATAACCATACCCATGTAGAACTTACATTAATCTAATCCCTCATAATATTGTACATTATGTCTCCATGTATATTAATAGGGCGGGGATGGGCTGAACTTATATTAAGATGTAATCTATTTCTCAAGCAAAATTCTAAGGCAGTATATAATTTGCTGTGAGTGAATGTTTCTTATATATGTAAATAAAGTGATATGACTTCAAGATTTTTCAATCTTTTCATCCTCAATTGTGTCTCAAGCAACAATACATATGACCACACACATGTTAAAAACTGATAATACACATTTCATGCAGAACCAGCACTCATTCCTCTATTTACATATATAAGAAACATTCAGTATAAGCAAATTATATACTGCTTTCAAATTACATATTGCTTGGGAAATAGATTATATCTTAGTATAAATTTAGCTCATTCTCTCCAATTGATATATATGGATAGGTAATATTTGATAATGTGAGGTGTTAGATTGATGTAATATCTACATGGATATGACTATAATCTCAAATCCACCAAGGGCTTTGAGCATTCCATCATCGGTTTAGTTTAATGAAATGGATGGTTGAATAGTTGGAAGGTTGAGAAGATTGAAGCCTGTCCATTAAATTTTGATGAATTGCTATCTTAATATAAACTGAGCACACACTGCGTATACACGTGGAAGATTATAATCTGGTCCAAATGATGAATGCTGGTTCTGCACAAAATACATATATTAGGGATCAACTATCTTTTTCGTACATGTGTGGTCATGGATATCAGTTTCTTGAGATAGAGTTGAGAATAATTAGACTGAAGTATCCTGAGTTCAAATTCTTCTATTTACATGTATAAGAAACATTTAGTATAAGTAAATTACATACTGCCTTAGAATTAATTATTATTATTATTAAAATCTTATATTTTTTACTTCTAAGTCAATCTTATATGAATATTTATTTATTTTCAGTATCCTATTCGTCAACTATTTATTATGACCTTTTCCCAAGATTTTAAATAATGTATATCTGATACAAGTATGAAAAATTAGACTGAATTCGCTATTATATTTCCTCAATCAACAAAAGTTAACTAATTTAAAAGAAAGAAAATACACAAATTTCTTTTTTTCTTCCAAAAAATATAAAACAACGTAATTAAAATTTGAAAAATAAAACTTTATTTGCTTCTAAATTACATTCTTTAACTAAAATCATCAAATTGGAAAAGAATAAATATCTTTATGCTGTTCTTCCATAAAATAATAATCAGAAAATAATAAATTCTTACAACAGCTATATAAATATCAAATTTTTTTTTATAAATATAAGCCTTTTTCAGCACCTGATTTGGCGCCTTTTCAACTGTTAATGATCAATTACGTTAACGAATTATTACAGACATAAAACCATCTAGTGTTCAACAATGAAATTAAAACAATATATAAATCATTAAAATAAATCAAAACCTACATATAAATCCAGTAATTACAAAATAATTGACTACATCATAACAATATAATAAATAAAACAAATTACATGCATTTTTTTTTTTTTACAATTATATATATATCAATTTTTTTTTTTTTTTCGGCTGCAGAAAGGAGTTTGCTATTAACTGAAAGGAGACCCTTTGATTCCTCTTGGAGGCCTTAAAGGAACCGAGCAGGGCAAATTCCTAATGTCCACTCCATACGTTCTTGTCGTTGCAGCTGTTATTACTATGTGATTATTCATATAGTATACGAACATGGATGGGCTGCTCACCAACATGCATTAGCCAGCGTGGTGAGTTTATTGGCTTTTTACCTCTGAGTTTAATATCAAGAAACACGGATGGTCTTTCTTCTCAGTGCCTGATAAGGCAGAATGAATGTTTGCGTAAATGATAAATATTTTTCCAATACATATACAATTATGACAGACAAAAATAAAGCATGGCCCTTATTCCCAGGAGGCTGTAAAGTCACCAACCAAGGCAGCGGTTGATGGCCGAAGGCGGAGGTTGCTAAGAATCCCCTGATTGCGGACCCAGGCTGCCATTTGATGACGACTTTTTATTTAGGTACTTACAACTGCAGATCACTTTCAAGTGAAGGAAGATTCCAAGAATTAGAAGAAGAACTGTCTTATATTAAATGGGACATTATTGGACTTTGTGAAGTTAGAAGAAAAGGAGAAGAAACAATTGATTTAAAAAGTGGACATATACTCTATTATAAAGGCACACATATTGGAAATACAAGTGGAGTAGGATTCATTATAAATAAAAAGTGGAAGAACAATATTGTGGAGATTGATGGTGTATCAGACAGAGTGGCAAGATTAGTTATACAACTTAATAGCAGATACCAAATGCAGATAATTCAGGTTTATGCCCCAACAAGTTCTCATAGTGATGAAGTAGTAGAAGATTTTTATATGGATGTACAAAAGGCTTTTGATCAGAGTAAACAACATTTTAAAATTGTTATGGGAGACTTTAATGCTAGAATTGGTAGACAAATGAAAGATGAAATTGTTGTAGGTAATTTTGGTTATGGTAATAGAAATGAGAGAGGACATAGACTTGTGGAGTTTGCAGAAAAAGAAAAACTTTATATTATGAATTCATTTTTTGAGAAAAATGTTAAAAGGAAATGGACATGGAAGCATCCAAATGAAGATACAGCAGAATTGGATTATATTTTGACTAACAGAAAATACATATTTCAAGATTGTAATGTTCTTAATAAATTTAACACAGGAAGTGATCATCGATTAGTAAGGTGTAAGTTACGTGTTAATGTAAAACTAGAGAGACAAAAATTATTAAGAAAAACAATATTTACAGTTGATATTCCTAATCTTCAGAAACATTCTAATGAATTTAAATTAGAACTTACAAATAGGTTTCAAGTGTTAGGAGATTTTGAACATGATTCAGATTTGAATGAAATTAATATGAAAATAACTGATACACTTTTAAAAACTGCAACAAACATAGCTGGTAGAAAAAAGCAGCAATTAACTAATAAAATTTCTACTGAGACTAGAGAATTTATGAAGAAAAGAAGGAATATGAAGATATACAAAAATGATGTATTAAAAAGAATTGAATATCTCGAATTTTGTAAAATGGTACGGAAAAGAGTTGAAAATGATATAAGAAAGTATAACTGTGAAATAGCAAGGAAAGCTGTAGAAGAAAATAAAAGTCTCAAATATGTTAAACAACATTTTGGTATTGGTAGGAAATTGATATCTGCAATAAGAAAAAAAGATGGAATTATTACTAAAAAGAGAGATGACATCATGAAATTGGTAGAAGATTTTTATCAAGAATTATATAGTAATAAAGAACAAGTACCTCCTATATCTATTACATCTTCTGAATTGGCCAGAATTTTACATGAAGAAGTGAGACATGCAATTAAGTGTATGAAGAAAGGAAAGGCTCCAGGAAATGATGGAATTATAATTGATATATTAAAAGAAGCAGGTGAAGAAATAGAAACAATTTTAGCAAAGTTATATACTAAATGTCTAAATGATAAAGATGTACCGGAAGATTGGAAGAATGCAGTAATAATATTAATATTTAAAAAAGGTGATAAAGAAGATATTAGAAATTACAGACCTATCAGCCTTTTATCAGTTTTATATAAAATTTTTACAAAGATAATTACAACTCGTCTACAGAGAACTTTGGATTTCCACCAACCAAGAGAACAAGCTGGATTTAAAAGTGGTTTTAGTACAATAGATCATATCCAGGTATTGAGAGAAGTCATAGAAAGGACAAACGAATATGAGTTGTCATTATGTTTTGGATTTGTAGATTATGAAAAGGCATTCGATTCTATACACATTTCTTCAGTGATTAAAGCATTGGATCATCAAGGTATAGATTCAGGATATTGTAATATTTTAAAGAATATTTATAAAAATGCAACAGCAACAATTAGATTACATAATGATACTGGAAAAATCAACATTGAGAAAGGTGTAAGACAAGGTGACTCCATATCTCCAAAACTCTTTACAGCAGTGCTGCAAGAAGTATTTTGTGGATTAAAATGGGAAACTAAAGGAGTGAAAGTAAATGGAGAGTATTTAAGTCATTTAGATTTTGCAGATGATGTAGTTGTTTTAGCAAATAATGCTTCAGAGCTGCAGGAAATGTTGCAGGAGTTAGCAGTTGAAAGTAGAAAAGTAGGACTAAAGATAAATGTTAAAAAGACTAAAGTAATGTTTAATCGATTTGCTCAAAATATGAAAATAAAGATTGATTATGAAGAATTAGAAGAAGTTAACAGTTACAAATACCTTGGTCAGATTATTAATACAGATGGAAACATAATGGAGGAAATTAATCATAGAATTAAACTTGGTTGGAGTGCTTTTGGTAGAAATAACTTGATACTAAAAGGAAATATGCCTATGTGTTTGAAAAGGATGGTTTTTAACAAATGTGTTTTACCAGTTCTTACTTATGGATCTGAAACTTGGACACTTAATAGAAGAGCAATACAGAGACTTCAGACCACTCAAAGGAGTATGGAGAGATGTATGTTGGGAGTAACAAGAAGAGATCGAAAACGCAATGTATGGGAAAGACAACAAACAGGTGTTACTGACCTTATTGAAAAAATTAAAAGATTGAAATGGAGTTGGGCTGAACATATTGCTGATAATAGATGGACAATTGAAATTTTAAACTGGATTCCAAGAGATTGTAAAAGACCCAGAAAGAGACCACATGTGAGATGGATGGATGAAATAAGAAAATGTGCAGGGTTGTTGTGGAGAAGAGAAGCTAAAGATCGGAGAAGATGGATTAAACTTGGAGAGACCTTCATCCTGCAGTGGATTGATAATGGTTGATGATGATGATGATGATATAATTTTTCATTCATTTTTAATTAACCAAATTTATAGAAGTCTTGTAAATATTCGTACAATTATTTAAATTATTTTTAATATAATATGTTTCATATATTTGTCTTCTTTTTGGATTCTTTAACTATATCCTCACCTCCCCATTATTATTTTTTAATATTATATTTTTATCCATAAAATTTATTTTTATACGTAATTGCTTTTTAAAATTATTTAATTTTTATATATATTGATGAGATATAATATTTATCTTTTCCCAATTTTTCAAACATATAACAGAATCTTTGCATTAAATTTATATTATTTACAATCTTGAAAGAGACCATAAACAGCAGCTAAAAATGATGTAATATATATATGTGTGTGTGTGTGTGTGTGTGTGTGAGTAATACAGAATTAATAATTTTTTTAAAAAAAAAGAAAATGGTGTTTTTAATGGATATTATTTTAATAAATATTTTATTAAATATAATAATGTAGTATTTTTTTGTTAAAAAAATTAACAGAATATCATAGCAATTTCTATTTCTTGTATTCTATTTTTGCTGAGTAATAAACAGATGCCACATGATAATGTTTAATGAACATATCTCCAGATGAATTTCTTGGTTATGGCTAGGTTAGCATTAGATCCAAAAATTCATGTACACTAAATCCAAATCTCTTCATTGCTCATCTGAAGTTAAATATTTTATGTAAAAATTAAATCAAAGAGCAAACTATAATTCAATATCACTCATCATTTAACCAGGTTGGTGCTCTTTACAGTTCCCCTGTGGGGGTATTGGAGAATTTTATCCTTCAAGGACTATTTATATGCTGTTTTATCTTAAATCCACTATTTTTATCTGACAAAAAAGCATTGGTGATTGAGAGGTCAGCATAGCTGCCTTACTAAGCAGTTGTCCCGGATTAACGGGTTCGCTTCCCGGCCGATGCTATGACACATGAAAAAAAAAAGAATTTAAATTTTATCTAGACACATTGACTATGAATAAAAATGATAATGGTAATAATTTAAATGATAAATGATCAAAAACCTGCCATCACATGTTGTGGAACTCCTCAACCAATTTTATTATACTTGATTCTAATTCTGGACTTCAGAAGTTATCAGGTTTTTTTTAGACTCTGATAGCTTGTCTAAACCCAGTAGTGATATTTTCAAGAAATGATTCCAATGAAAATGTTCATGTATTTTATAGTAACTGAAATTACTTTAACATTTGGCATAAAAGTATGGTTATCGCATTTCTGTCATAATCTCAGGAGTTTGCATAATACATAGTAGGAAAACAGCAAAAAACTACAGATTCATGTGCCCTGATTTTATTTTTTGCTTGTTAATGTTCATATGTTGACCTTTTTTAAAAAAAATTATATCATTAAAAAAAAATTATATCATTAAAAAACAGTCAACATTTAGATAATCTTAATTTCAATAACAATCAATAATTTCAAACTGTCATCAAGGCAATCTCTTTTTAACAATAAAAGTGGAATCCCACCTTCATTAATGGTCCAACATATCTATATAAACACTAAAGGTTTTACCTTGGGCACAGAGATTGAAATTATTGATACAATGAAGTTTAAATAAATCTCTTTAAACAGGTATATATAATCTGTTCTGAACGCAGACTAATAAATAGTCAGTTAACATTACAAACTGCAATTATAATTTTCAAATTGCACTCAGGGTATTATTTAAATAAGTGTAATAATATTCAAGGCTAAATGGATTGTCTTTAATGTCTATATAAATATATTGGACAATTAATAAAGGTGTGATTCTTCTATCTTTATTGTTAAAAAGAGGTTGCCTTGACAACAGCTTGAAATTCTTGATTGTTATTGATATTGGGATTGTCTAAGTGTTGACTGGTTTTTAATGATTACTTATCCATTTAGCCTTGAACATTATTACATTTATATATGTGTAATATATAGGGTATATGAGCACAGACTTTCATGTGAACCACCACTCTCCACTTTATCTCATAGCACTGATACATCTGAACACATATATTATGAAAAGATAAATAATCACCAATATCCATATTTCATGCTAAACCAGCAATCATCAGTTGATCCAGATTATCATCTCTACACATATATGCCATGAGTCCTCAGATATATATTAAGATAGCCAATCTTCATACTTTAATGGATAGGCTTTAATCTACTCCACACTCCAACTCTTCAACCGTCCATCCAATTGAAAATCTGATGATGAAGTGCTCAAAGGCCAGCCTGAGGCTGAGATTCTTGTCACACCCATGTTGACCTAAGATCAATATAACTCCTCATGTACAGGACAATCCATTTAATACATATACAAGGCATGGGCAGACATCTCTACTATGTAATAACTGAAACACAGGCTTATTATATACCTGTGTCTATATATGTAATATATAGAGTATATGAGCACAAATTTTTACATGACCCACCACTCTCCACTTTATCTCATATCACTGATACACCAGAACACATATATGATGAAAAGATAAATAATCACCAATATATGTATTTCATGCTAAACCAGCAATCATCAGGTGGTCCAGATTATCATCTCTACACATATACGCCATAAGTGCTCAGATATATATTAAGATAGCCAATCTTCATACTTTAATGGATAGGCTTTAATCTACTTCATACTCCAACTCTTCAACCATCCATCCAATTAAAAATCTGATGATGGAACGCTCAAAGGCCACCCTGAGGCCGAAGTTCTTGTAACACCCATGTTGACCTAAGATCAATCAATTGAAAATCTGATGATGGAGCACTCAAAGGCCACCCTGAGGCCAAGATTCTTGTCACACCCATATTGACCTAAGATCAATCTAACCCCTCATGTACAGGACATAATCCATTTAATACTTATACAAGGGATGGGCAGACATCTCTACTATGTACTATGTAATAACTGAAACACAGGTTTATTATATACCTGTGTCTATGTAATATATAGGGATATGAGCACAGACTTTCACATGACCCACCACTCTCCACTTTATCTCATATCACTGATACACCTGAACACATATATGATGAAAAGATAAATAATCAACAATATACATATTTCATGCTAAACCAGCAATCATCAGTTGGGCCAGATTATCATCTCTACACATATATGCCATAAGTGCTCAGATATATATTAAGCCGTCCATCCAATTGAAAATCTGATGATGGAACGCTCAAAGGCCACCCTGAGGCTGAGATTCTTGTCACACTCATGTTGACCTAAGATCAATCTAATCCCTCATGTACAGGACATAATCCATTTAATACATATACAAGGGATGGGCACTCTACTATGTAATAACTGAAACACAGGCTTATTATATACCTGTGTATATATTACAGGACATAATCCATTTAATACATATACAAGGGATGGGCAGACATCTCTACTATGTAATAACTGAAACACAGGCTTATTATATACCTGTGTCTATATATGTAATATATAGGGTATATGAGCACAGACTTTCACATGACCCATCACTCTCCACTTTATCTCATATCACTGATACACCTGAACACATATATGATGAAAAGATAAATAATCACCAATATACGTATTTCATGCTAAACCAGCAATCATCAGTTGATCCAGATTATCATCTCTACACATATATGCCATAAGTGCTCAGATATATATTAAGAAAGCCAATCTTCATACTTTAATGGACATGCTTTAATCTACTCCACACTCCAACTCTTCAACCATCCATCCAATTGAAAATCTGATGAGGGAACACTCAAAGGCCACCCTGAGGCCAAGATTTTTATCACACCTATGTTGACCTAAGATCAATCTAACCCCTCATGTACAGGTCATAATCCATTTAATACATGTACAAGGGATGGGCAGACATTTTTACTAATGTCTAGTGTTATTTATATATACCTGATCGAGTCCAGTATTTATAAATAGTACTTGCAAAGTTAATGTTTTGAGTAATTAAATTTTGTAACAAATAGAATTTGGTTTTTGCTTTCAATTTAGTAAATACAAGAATAAGATACATGAAAAATATCAATGTTTACGGGATGTATATTAAAATAGAAATTGTAGGGATAAATAACATAGTACACATGAGTAAAAATAAAAATGGAGTTAGATTAATAATACCATGTGGTTCTGTTTAATAAAAATAAATCTAATAAATTTTTAAGTAACTTTAGAGTTTACAGGTGAGCTTGAAATTGATACGATACTTCCTAGCCTAATAAATAATTATTGTTAATTTATCCAAAATGGATGCTGTCAAATGTGTGTGCATACTAAAAGTTTAGTATTTGAGGATTAAATTGTAGTATTTATGTTAAATACTACACATATGGCACATTCAAATTTTTTATATATCATAATTTTCTTCAATATTTTTTTGTTGCTAAAATCTGTACTAACAAAAATTTACTGTAAACTAAAGATAAAATAAATAAATATAATATTATATTAGAATTCAATTTACAATTGAACTCTGATTAGAAACAATAAATTATATTTTAAGTCAAATAAAATGGTATTGGTATACTGTGATATCATATTCTCTAAACCTGTCAAATGATTCCAATAAAATTAGAAAGTAAACTTAGTAAAATATTTTATAACTCTTTGACGTAAGTTTTTTTAAATCTAAAGTAAAAATAATCAAATGTTTCTCTGTCCTAATCTTTTTTCACTTAAACATGTTGACCTTATTCATTTTTTTAAAGGAATCAAAATCGCAACAAAGTATCGAAATGTGTAATCAATGCCATCAAATGATGTTTTTTTTTTTTTTTGCTTGAAGTTTTGCTGTAAAAGTGAAATGATAAATCTTTTATTTATAAAATTATTGAAGCTCATTTAAATTTACTTTTAAATAAATTTGTTAACATTATATTAATATGACTATTAAATAAGGCAAAACTCTCCATACTGTAATTCCATCCTGTGCCAACCAGAGTAATCAATGGATGCCAGAAGGCTTGTGCATAAAATCTCTATCTGGCATCCATTGATTACTCTGGTTGGAATAGGGTGGCACTACTCTATGGAGAGTTTTGCCTTGTTTAATAACAATTATGTGCGAGTATAAGAGATGATGATTGTGTGATGTTAAGGGATTAATATGACTAGTGAAAATAAAAAACAAAAATTATCAAGCAGTAGAAATTTTAAAATTGGTGGACTGATAAGTATGGAATGATTAACAAAGGCACCAGAAGTATGGCATGAGACCAATCATAAATCGCTCTGTGAAAAAAGTAAAGTTGAACAAAAAGAATATATTGCCCAAGCATTTACAAATATAAATATTCAATCAACATCTATAATAAAATTGATCGAAAATCATTCAAATGTAACAGCTACTAGTTTTTTTATTTCAAATGTAATTGCCAAACATGCAAAATCTTTTAATGATGGAGAATATATGAAAGAAGCTTGGATGAAATGTGCAACAGTTCTTTTTCAAATTTTGAAAACAAACAAAAACTATTCAGAGCATAAAAGATTTATCACTGGCTAGAAATACAGTTAAAGAAAGAATCCTGAAAATGGCTAACATAACTTACCAACAAAAAAGAGATATAAAATCTTCTAGTTTAATTTCTCTCTGCCTTGATGAAAGTACAGACATAAATGAATCAGCTCATTTGGCTATTTTTATTTGCTATTGGGTTGGGAATAATATCAAAGAAGAATTGATCAGTTTAACCTCATTAGTAACAACAATAAGAGGAGGTGGTCATGTGATGTTTATTGGCTTAAAAACCAATCCTGCCTAATAGGATAGTGGTGGCTATGGTTATTAAAGAACCAAAGACACCAAAATGTATGGGTACTGAACTGAGTTCAGACCATATGACTATATAAGCTAATGGACTTGGATTAAAAACATTAAGGGGTTTTCAGTTTAAGACTCATAGTTTTGTAGCTAAATGGAGATAAAAGGTCTGGAGGGTTGCATTAGATCCTAAGATCTAGGTGCAGTGCTTTTAGATCCAAGGCTCTTCACTGATGAAGGCTATAAGCCAGAAACTAGTCTGGTGATATAGTATGAGTAGGCACTAGATGGGGATTTTATGCACAAGCCTTCTGGCATCCATTGATTA
The DNA here is from genome assembly GCA_028023455.1 of Epiperipatus broadwayi. Lineage (NCBI taxonomy): Eukaryota > Metazoa > Onychophora > Udeonychophora > Euonychophora > Peripatidae > Epiperipatus > Epiperipatus broadwayi. Next base: position 29,858 of record JAQFVV010001661.1, on the reverse strand, counting down.
TTTTAGCTTGCTGTGTGTGGCAATATATATAGTGAGTTTTGCCTGTTTTAACAACAATAAAAGGAATAGATATTTGCAACATAGATGTTTCCAAAATTGTATCAGGTGGTGCTTATGACTGGAAAAGAAAATAATTTTCTCACTTTATTTACTAACCATATTGGACATTCAATTTTGGGTTTTCATAGCATTATACATCAGCAGATTTTATGCATGAAGTCAAGTTTTAAAACACTGGATGATGTTACAAACATTGTGACTAAGTTAATCAATTTTATATCTAAACATAGAGTGAGATAAAGTCAATATATTATGGTTCACTTATGTACAACAATGTCCATGATTAAGTTTAGGAAAAGTTCTTTAAAGATTCATTGAGTGTTTAAAAAAAATTAGACTTTTTATGTAATGAGAAAATAATTGAAAAATATAATAAATTAATGGATGTTGAATGGCTTTCAACATTAATGTTTTTTTACTGATATGTGTTAACATCTAAATGAATTAAATGTGAAACTGAAAAGTTATAATAAGACAATTGTTGTCATGTTTGATTTGGTCAAAACATTTAAAGTTAAATTACAAATTTTTCAATTGTGATGTTATTTCTTATACCTTCAAATATTTTTCAAATCTAAAAAAGTTCTTGACTGATTTAGAATCTCATGAGAAGCCAGATCAAGTAAAATTGGTGAATTTTCTTTAAGATTTACACAGTTCTGACAATTTTCAGAAATATTAAATATTTATTTTATATCCAGACATAAATCAATGGATAGTATCAAGTTAGAAATTTTTGAGTGGCTTAATTTGAAAGATATGGAAATACAATAAATCGATTTTCAATCCAGTTCTATATGGAAACAGAAATTTGTTGACTCGAGGAATGAGTTAGAAACAACGGAAAGTGATCGATTATTGGATATATGTAAAAAGAATGTTAAAGAGGAACTACTGATTGCCTGGAATGCTATTTCTGAAACATTTAATTGTTTAAAAAAATTAGAGACCGCCATCCCTCTACATATGTATGTGAATCATTGTTTTCGGAAATGAATTTAATTAAAGACAGTTCAAGAAATAGAATGACAGATAAATCTAGTTCAGCATATACATTATTAAAAGTGACAAAATATGAACCAGATATACAATATTTGCCATCCAATGTACAACAGCAAAAATCTCATTAAATAATATCTATTTATGTTGATTTTATATGTTTATTTATTTTCAAAATTTTGTTTTAATTACTATTAATTTTTTACTATTACATTTTATTCAACTTGTGCCCTTTTTAAAAAATATAGTTCACTTGTATTTAGCTTATTTAGACATTTTATTTAATTATTATTGTTATTTTGATTTATAAACTTTTAAAAAACTGGAATAATAAAGTTGTTTATATTTTGATTTAATAACTGTATGGCACGTCAATCATTCAATAAATATTTTTTGGAAATTTTTGGCACGTTTGCCACCACTGCTATAAGTGGTTGCCATTTTTATAATTATTAACTGCATTAATTATAGTAATTGAGTGTCACTTTAGGTCTCTACTTTTTTTATTTTGTATAAAGTAAGCTTTTGTTTAGAAATATAATACTGTAGAAATGCGCCCACATACATATTACAAGATTTTTATGAGATTTCATAGTTGCAATTTATCTATCAAATACTCAGTAGAATGTTTATAATTATTATACACACACACATATGTGATTAATGTTAATTTTTGTATGTGCTTTCTATAGAATTTTTACAATCTTTGGAATATATAGGTATATGAGCACAGACTTTCACCCAACCCACCACTCTTCACACTATCTCATAACACTGATACACTTGGACACATATATGTTGAAAAGATAAATAATCACCAATATACGTATTTCATGCTAAACCAGCAATCATCAGTTGGTCCAGATTACCATCTCTACACATATATGCTATAAGTGCTCAGATATATATTAAAATAGTCAATCCTCATACTTTAATGGACAGGCTTCAATCTACTCCAACTCTTCAACCGTCCATCCAATTGAAAATCTGATGATGGAATGCTCAAAGGCCACCCTGAGGCTGAGATTCTTGTCACGCCCATGTTGACCAGAATCTCAGTCTCAGGGTGGCCTTTGAGCATTCCATCATCAGATTTTCAATTGGATGGATAGTTGGAGTGTGGAGTAGATTGAAGCCTGTCCATTAAAGTATGAGGATTGGCTATTTTAATATATATCTGAGCACTTATAGCATATATGTGTAGAGATGGTAATCTGGACCAACTGATGATTGCTGGTTTGGTGATTATTTATCTTTTCAACATATATGTGTTCAAGTGTATCAGTGTTATGAGATAGTGTGGAGAGTGGTGGGTTGTGTGAAAGTCTGTGCTCATATATCCTATATATTACATATATAGACGCAGGTATATAATAAGCCTGTGGTTTCAGTTAATCTTTGGAATAACAATGTTTAACGAAAAAATAGTTAATCTCTTGATAGACATACGTTTTTGTCAAGAATTAATATCATTAGTAGTTTTTGAAACTAGTTAAAACCTAACTAAATTCTAAGTCAATAAACATCACATGACTACCACCTAACTAAATTCTGTTTAAGTTTTATAATTTAGTGTCAACGTAGTAACTTAACTAAAGTCTTCTGCTGATGGTTGTTAGAGTCTTAAAATAATTTATAGGCTGTTGCTGATATCCGTCATGGAGAGAAAGTTGTGTCTAATAGAGATTGATTGTTTTATAATGAAAAGTTATCACTTCAAAGGTTGTGAAAATTCTCTAGAAACACGATTAAAAATTAAATTATTTACACGTTTGTAAGATATTTATTTATTTGAAAACACATACACACATATATATTGTACCTAGAGGAAACTGTTGGCGTAAGCAGATACCAGGGGAAATTATGAAAGTAAACGGATCAACTTATAAATTATGAATTGTGGGATCAAGGGATTAGGCTAATCTCAGGGTCCTTTGCTATTACAATTTATGCTAAGACTAAAGAGAGCTACAATAATAGTAACAATAATGATAATCATTAAACCTTATAAAGTATAACTAAATAAAATGTTAAGCGGAGAAATCTCAACCCACTCTTGCAAAACTTTCAAAGCTCCCAATATTTATATCACACATCACAAGTAGCAAGGGTAAAATAATTTCTGTACTTATAATTCCTCTCCAATATAGGCTTACATCTTCAACTTCTTCTTCATCATCTTATTGCCATGATCAGATATGCATTTTAATAAAATAATAATCTTTTATCAATCTTATTAATTTGTTTATGCCACTTTGTTTTTTCTTTGATAATAAATATAAGTTCTTATTTTATAGAACTATGATATTATGGTCTCAGGGTTCTTCTAGTATATTTTAATGTTAAAATTTCTCAATATTTTACTTTATGGACATGTTGTTAATAAAATAAATGATATCCTAGTGATAAACATGAGAAAACATGTACTTAGTCTACAAGTTAATGTCTACTAATATCTAATAATAATAATGGAAAATTTTAATAAAATATTTTAATTAAAACAAAAATGCATAAAAGTTCAAATTTGGAATACAATTATCCCCTAGGTCTAGGATAACATTCAAATGCCAAAAGTGGAGAAGGTTTTTATGGCCACTCAAATATTCATCAGCAACATAAATAAATGTTAAAACTGGCAAAACTCACTATACGTATTGCCACACACAGCAAACTAGAATAATCAATAGATGCCAGAAGGCTTGTGCATAAAATCTCCATCTAGTATTTACTCATCCAATATCCCCAGACTAGTTTCTGGCTTGTGGCACTAGTTTCTGCCTAATAGGATAGTGATGGCTATGGTTATTAAAGAACCAAAGACACCAAAATGTATGGGCACTGAACTGAGTTCAGACCCATATGACCATATAAGCTAATGGGCTTGGATTGAAAACATTAAGGTGTTTTCAGTTTAAGACTCATAGTTTTGTAGTTAAATGGAGATAAAAGGTGGCTGCTGGAGGGTTGCATTAGATCCTAAGATCTAGGTGCAGTGCTCTCAGATTCAAGGCTCCTCACTGACGAAGGCCACAAGCCAGAAACTAGTCTGGGGATATTGGATGGGTAGGCACTAGATGGGATTTTATGCACAAGCCTTCTGGCATCCATTGATTACTCTAGCTTGCTGTGTGTGGCAATACGTATAGTGAGTTTTGCCTGTTTTAACAACAGTTATACCCAAGCATAAGAGGTGGTGTCATGTGATGTTTATTGGTTATAAATAAATTTTGTTAAATGAAAATAGACAATGGTTGATTATAAAAGCAGTCTTATTTAAATAAATTGCAGTTGTAAATTACGGTGATCAATAGAATAAAATGAATAATATATACAATGGTCAAATATCCAATATAAAAATAATTATTTGTCCACAATGTTGTTATTGATGTATACTTAATATAATAATCAATCTAAATAAAATTGAAACAAACAACTAATTATATTCACAATTATGTAATTATCAACCCGGACTTTCATCTCTTATTGAGACCCTTTACATTACACGTATAAATACATAAACAAATAACATAAAATAAAAAATAAAATTGCATAAAAAAAAAATAATAATAATAATAATAACAACTTAAAACTATATAAATACATATATTTTAATATACCTATATAAATAAATAAATATTCAACTTCCTCTTCCCTTTTATAAATCTTATTCACAATTCAACCCTAGATTTTTACCATAATTTTTAAATCTTCCAATTATTTAATGACTCCCATTTTCCTTATAAACTTGCTGGACCTTTAACTATATTTACACATCTATCCAAATTTGTCTGAATGTATAAAGTTTCATAACATATCCTTTTTCGATAATTTTTCACATGTTTTATAACTCTAATATTCTTTTCACACTCCATTTTATGATCAGTATCTAAATAATATTCATTAAGGCTGTAGCCTCAAGCACATGCGTATAAAATGCGATAGTAGGAAACTCTACACGTCTTAATAATGTATATATGGACCTGACCTAATATCTTTCCTATTAATTGCTCTATCACGTTCCTTCCCTCTATCATTTATCATTCATCCTGTCTGTCCTATATACACTTTGATAAAGTGATTAATAGGAAAGATATTAGGATAGGCATTATTTAGATACTGGTCATAAAATGGAGTGTGAGAAGAATATTAGAATTATAAAACATGTGAAAGATTATTGAAAAAGGATATGTTATGAAACTTTCTACATTCAGACAAATTTGGATAGATGTGTAAATATAGTTAAAGCTCCAACAAGATTAGGTGGGAAATGGGCATTATTAGATAATTGGAAGATTTAAAAATTATGGTAAAAATCTAGGGTTGAATTGTGAATAAGGGTTTATAAAAGGGAAGGGGAAGTTGAATATTTATTTATTTATATAGGTATATTAAAATATATGTATTTATATAGTTTTAAGTTGTTATTATTATTATTGTTTTTTATGTAATTTTATTTTTTATTTTATGTCATTTGTTAATGTTAATTATATGTGTAATGTTAATTATATTGTTGAAGGTAAAATAATGTCTAATAGGTGGAGTAAATGTAGTTAATAAGTCATGTGATGTATAAAACTTTATATCTTGAAAAGGTCTCAATAATTACATAATTACATAATTGTAAATATAATTAGTTGTATCAATTTTATTTAGATTGATTATTATATTAAAATGAATAATATTTTATTTCAAATGCATTCTTCATATCTGCAAAATCATCATCATTAAATAGTTAAATATTCATTTATGTGACTGTAATTTGAATAAATAGCATGAAAAATATTTGAATTAACATCACATGATCACCATTTCTTATTATTGCTTAAAACTATTATTAAAACAGGCAAAACTCACTATACATATTGCCACACACACTAAGCTAGAGTAATCAATGGATGCCAGAAGGCTTGTGCATAAAATCCCCATCTAGTGCCTACTCATCCAATATCTCCAGACTAGGTTCTGGCTTGTGGTCTTTATATAAGCTAATGAGCTTGGATTGAAAGTATTAAGGTGTTTTCAGTTTAAGACCTATAGTTTTGTAGTTAAGTAAAGATAAAAGGTGGCTGCTGGAGGTTGCATTAGATCCTAAGATCTAAGTGCAGTGCTCTCAGATCCAAGGCTTCTCACTGACGAAGGCCACAAGCTGGAAACTAATCTGGGGATATTGGATGAGTAAGCACTAGTTGGGGATTTTATGCACAAGCTTTCTGGCATCCATTGATCACTCTAGCTTGCTGTGTGTGGCAATATGTATAATGAGTTTTGCCTGTTTTAAATATTTGAATTATAAATTACATAATGTTTAGCTTTCTGGATATGGATTGGTGAATACCAAGACATTGTAGAGATACTGCACAAGACTTAACAACAAAATAACATTTATTTTACAATAAACAAATTTTATAAACATGAACATCATGGAAGTCTGTTACAAAATTTTCAAAAATACTGTTACAATGATGCAATGCTGTTGCTTACAGGAGAATACTTTTACAATTTAAATTTATTTAAATAAATTAATTAATTAAATGAATAAATTAAATTTTCACGATCTATGATGGTCTTAGGGGAACAAGTACATCTTATATGTAAAAGATTATTACAAGAAATTGTCATCCTTCAAGTTAATAGTTATTAGCGCTAAAATATTTTCTATCTTTAAAGTGATAGAACTTTACTAAATCATAAACAAATTTATAATTGAGAGAGTGCAAATTTCTCAAGCGCTTATGACTACAACTAGCCAATCAAATATTAAGCACTGGGACAGAGAATTTAATAAGAAAAGAGCGGTTCCACTCTCTTCTTTACTTGTCTTTATATATATCCAAGCCAGTCCAAAGTACTTATATTTGAAAGTGTGAATCTTAAATATCTTCACACTTAACTCACTGAGTTCAAATTATGAACATACAGTGTGAAATCTTTCGATTTACTATGCAGTAATTTTCGATGTTATAAATTTGCAGCAATATATGTAAATAATATTTAAAGTGCAGTCGATATTGAAATAATTGAGAGAGTGCAAATTTCTCAAGCGCTTATGACTACAATTAGCCAATCAAATCTTAAGCACTGGGACAGAGAATTTAATAAGAAAAGAGTGGTACTACTCTCTTCTTTACTTGTCTTTATATATATCCAAACCAGTCCAAAGTACTTATATTTGAAAGTGTGAATCTTAAATATCTTCACACTTAACTCACTGAGTTCAAATTATGAACATGCAGCGTGAAATCTTTCGATTTACTACGCAGTAGTTTTCGATGTTATATATATAAAGACAAGTAAAGAAGAGAGTGGAACTGCTCTTTTCTTATTAAATTCTCTGTCCCAGTGCTTAAGATTTGATTGGCTAGTTGTAGTCATAAGCGCTTGAGAAATTTGCACTCTCTCAATTATTTCAATATCATCTGCGCTTTAAATATTATTTAAACAAATTTATGGTACCAGCTTTATTACCTTACTCTATAAAATATATGTCCTAAAATATTTCTATAATTTTATAATCTCATTAATTTATGTATTATTTAGCAATTCCATGGTCTTTAATTGCTGATGTATCAAATCTTTAAATTGTTCTCAGAGGTTACACATATACACTCTATTATTGACTCCCAAGAATGAGTAAACCTGAATGATCTTTAACAATCCAGTGATGACTTGCTTCTGGATGATGAAGATGATAATGCATATTGCTTATTTAGGCTAAAGAATGTAAATTCATAATTTTGAATAAATCAGCTGTTTTATCTCATGTAGGTCTGGCAAAGCACAGCAAAACAAATTTACACATCAAAACTCTCAATCGACACTTAGGGAATTAAAAGTGCATCTGAAAAAAGGATGATACACTTTAAAATAACAAACCTATCAATTACCAATATACTAAAATATTCCCTACACCATACATGGTGGTAAGTACACAATAAAGAAGATTCTTTTTTTTTAAGTGTCATAGCATCGGCCGGGACGCGAACCCGCAACCCGGGCAACTGCCTGCAAGTGCAAGGCAGTCGCGCTGACCTCTCGACCACCAATCTTCCAAAAGGAAAAGGTAAATAATGCAATGAATCTAGAGATGGCATGAACCCAAAATACATACCTACTTTCTGAGGGCAAGAAAATATGTTAAGACTCTTGTCTCTAGACATATATAATACAATGGTAATGAACCACCACAAATACAACCATAAAATGTAAGGAAAATATCACTCAAGGAAAATATCAACAATACCAGAGAGAGTGACCCTCTTTCCCTTTATAAAATATCTAAATTATTTCAATGCAACAATGAGAGAGCCAAGCTCCATGTCCAAATCATCAAGGTAGAAATAAAATTTGCATACCTTGGAAAATACAATGGTCAGATAACATATATATACAAGAGAGGAATTATTTCTAAACTCTCAATAAATGTAATATCAAATTGATTCATAAAACTGATAAAGTAATAATGTAGTTGTCAAATATGACTGAACAAATGTAGCCTTAAGCAATAAAAAGGACAGAAAATATACATCATCTTCCATAAACATATCAGCATTCATTATAAAATATACTTCTTATAATAAAGGATAAAGTAATACATCTTTAAAATAACTTAATACTAAATCATTATATAATATATAGTATCATTAATAATAAGTGAACCTCTGTCAGACATCCTAGACCATAATATGTAAAATATTAAAATTTAATATTTAAAATAGCATACAATAATAAAAAAATATAAATGTATGACTTAAATCTAAAGCAAAAAAATATAAATATTAAAGTTTTTAATCTTGCTCAGCTCCTGGTTTAATAGCAAATAAATTTATTAAGTATGTTACTCCAAACACTGGCAACATAATTCAAAAAGTTGCATTTGTATAGACATTTTTTTTTAATAAAGTCTTTGTACATGCATACACAAAGAAAATATTAAAAATGAATGGCCATTATCTCACAAATCATTAAACACTTCTTACAGAATTACTCTGGTTTTTCAATATAGCAATTAATCACACATTTTTCTGTTCAATTTAAACAAGTTTTTCCAGCAAGATATTCAATACAATGCTTTGTTCATAAATATTTCTATTTGAAATTAAGCACACTTTCTAAGTAAAATAGTTTACCATGCATATCTTTTTTTTATAATTAAGCAACTTTTCTGAACAAAACATTTAAATCAGTGGTCTTCAACCACCGGTCAGTGGACCGGCGCCGGGCCGCAGAAGTTTTCTTCCAGTCCGTGCTAAAACTTCTGTGGCCTGGGCTAGATTGGCAAGAAAGTTTGTAATAACAAAATAATAAGATAAGATTTTAAACTTTTAATTAATATAAACAATTTTTATTTATTTATTCATCACATTTTTACCCGATTAAAAAAAAAGAAACAGAACAAAAACAAAATCTAATCAATCATACATAAATTAATTTGTTTTTCTATTTATCACAGATGTTTATAGTGGGAGGGGGGGGTAGAAAAAAGTTTTTTATTATACAAACTCTGGTTGTCTTTTGATAGCCAATCACGGCCGCTTGTCAGCATTGTTAAAACAATAAAATGTAATGTGACTTTTTTTGATCTCTTAAATTTTTTCTACTCTCTTTTCATATTTCATTTTTAGTGCGGTTTTTTTTGGCTTTAACTTTTATTTTTGAAATCAGTATTTATTACCTTTTTTTAAAGATAAAACCAAAAAATAAGTTCTCTCTCTAACTTTTACAAGTATTTCTCAACACACCCCCACCACCCCAAAATAAAGTAAGATCAAAACTTTTGACTTTTTCAAGTTTCAGTTGTTTTTTTTTTGTTTAAAGATATGGCCACTTTTTTTTTTTTTAGCCTATAAAGCGATATCTTTTTTGCCTTTATTTGTATACAGCTGATATACTAAAACTTTTATTTTTAAAACCAATTTTTATTACCTTTTTTTAAAAATAAAAACAAACCAAAAATAACTTTTCTCTCTATCTTTCGTCTCAGTGAAGACAAAGTATTTCTCAACCCACCCCCCCCCCAAAAAAAAAAGATCTTTTTTGGCTTTAACTTTTATTTTTGAAATCAATTTTTATCACCTTTTTTAAAAAGAAAAAACAAACAATTTATGTTTCTAACTTTTACAAAGTATTTCTCAATCAACCCCCCCCCCCCACCAAATTAAAATAAGATCAAAACTTTTGACTTTTTCAAGTTTCATTTTTTTTTTTTTGTTTAAAAATATCGCCCACTTTTTTTTGGCCTATAAGGCGATTTTTTTTTCGGCTTTATTTGTATACCGCTAAAATACTAAAACTTTTATTTTAAAACCAATTTCTGTTACCTTTTTTTAAAAATAAAAACAAACAAAAAATAATTTTGGTCTCTATCTTTTGTCTCAGTGATGACAAAGTATTTTTCACCCCCCCCCCCAAAAAAAAATTTAAATAAGATCAAAACTTTTGACTTTTTCAACATTCAGGTGAATAACATTTTATTCTTGCATGTTTTAGCAATGAAATAATAAACGTAAAATGAAAGCACATTAATGAGAAGGATTGTTATTGTACTGTTTTCTGTAGCAGTATGACTGCGCAACTCGAGAAAGTGTTCAGCATGTGAAGAAGGTAAGCAACACCATTACAATACACAATAACTAGCGTGCTGTTTTGGTCAGTTATAACAATTATGTTTATTTAAGGCTAAGTAGGTTACATCTTTAAGAAAATTTATTTGTAAACTTCTGCCGGTCCGCAAAATCTTATCCTTATTTTTGCCGGTCTGCAGGTGTGAAAAGGTTGAAGACCACTGATTTAAATATAATGTATTTTAGTCAAAATGCTTTTATATATGGTAAATGGCCCACTTCCATTTAAAAAGTAATGTCGAAACTTAGAACCATGTCATGTAATTTTAGTCAAGTTGATTACATTCTTCAATTATTAATATTTTATCAGCCTGTTAATTTAAATTTAGTTAGTGTATAGCACAAGGCTTATTAATTGCCTATATTTCATGCTCATTGGTATTGTACTAGTTTAATTTCTATAAAGTCAGTTAATTACAATTTAGCTAAATAGTGTGTTAAATTGCCTTTCAAGGCTATAATGAAAAAAATTACTTGACAAATATAAGTGTTTTGAATTATATGTTAGCTCAGCTTAGCCTAAGCTAAATTTTTTGGTATTGCTTATTTTAAAATTTAATCAGTTCAACAGGTATATGAGCTGATTTGAGACAAGTTAATTTTATTGATAAGTTAATTTTATGGGAATGTTGATGTCCAACCCACTTATTGGTCTTGTATTTAAGACTTAGGATAATTAGTAGTAAAGGTCTGGATGTGTTTAACTAATATATAAAAGATAATTGTAACAGTGCTTGTAGCAGCAAAGAATTCTGAGTATTGGATGTAAATAAAAGAAACGTACATAATATTTATTTTGTTATTTAACCTTTAATAAATTTAATAACTATTATTATTAAAAATATTTAGTTTCTGATTTTTTTTTCTATATGTCATTTGTCTTGGCTTCACACACAAATTTCCCTATATCTATTATAATTATTAAATTTGCCATTTGCAAAGTTTTTAATGTTATCATTCTAATTTCTGTCAGAAAATATTGAGTAACAGATAATCTAATTTTGCAATTTCAAAAATTTGCCATATTCAATAAAAATCTTTAGTGAAGCTTTCAATTCCAATGACTGGGATTTCATATGAGAATAATTAAAGTTGAATATTTCAAATATCCATCCAAATTGATAAACCATTCCATTATAGTGTGAAGATACAATCTTTGTACTTGATAATTTAGTTTGCATTGTCTACGGGATAATGGAAAGACATAAAATGTACCCTTTTCTTTCTATTATTTTTGAATGATGTCCTGGAAAATGGCTATGATTTCTCTGAATTTTAGAATATTTATTTTTGCAATTGTTTGGCAAATTGGATGTTTTCTTTATGTAATTATTTTTAAACATCACATTATCACTATCTCTTATACTAGCACATAATTGTTATTAAACAAGGCAAAACTCTCCATACAGTAGTGCCACCCTGTGCCAACCAGAGTAATCAATGGATGGTAAGGCTCCTCACTGACGAAGGCCACAAAGCACTAGATAGCGATTTTATGCACAAGCCTTCTGGCATCCATTGATTACTCTGGTTGGCACAGGATGGCACTACTGTATGGAGAGTTTTGCCTTGTGTAATTATTTCTGTTTTAAATTTATATGTTAGGAAGCATTTTCTTATAAGTAAAATCTCTCAGGGTATCAGTCATTCATTGGCAACCAGTGGTTACAGAAGAAGTCCTCCAAAGTTATTCAGAACCCTGATACCATCATTATTATTATGTTCATATTATTGAATAAAATATCAATTCAAGTTAAACATTTTAATTATTCTATGTGCTATTTGAGAAGCACACTATATTTTATTATTGCTCTGCAAGTGTAGAGTATTCGAATTCATGCTGTAAAGATTAAGAATTGTATAAAAGGTTTCTGTTGGTGCAAATAACTTATCTACTCAGAGAATATATGTTGATGGAGAGGAATTTAAACTTTGAAAGTATTTTAAAAATATAGGAGTTAAATTTAATCAACTTCTTAATTTTACTAGTAACTATTTATTGCATAATAAACTTTATTATTGTTAATACTTTAGAGTTTTCCCTTTTATCTTAACAGATGTCTCTGTAGTATTACTTCTTTTATCGTAACCGCCACTGAGCAAAAACCCATTCTGCAAGAGTCGTACCACTATTTATTTTTTACAGATATTATTCTCCCTCTCCCAATCCCCTCCTCATTCCCACTTTCCCCTCCCTTTAGGTTACAATATATATATAAAAGTTTTACATCTGTTTTTATCAGTGTATCTTATTCCCGCCATATGGCAGTCATCCACAAGAGCAAAAACTCAGACTATCCTCTCACATTACGCAAGCTATCTCCCAAACAGCCTTTACTCTTCAGGAGAGTTAGAGAACTCAAACACTTCAATCTACATGTCCATGTTGACAACTCGATAGCTTTCGTTATATCCTCTCATGTATGCTAGGATATGGATACTATCACTTTAATTAACACGTTTTGAGAGGGTGAACAACCATAGCACTGTAGATATATAATTTGACATTTTTTGATTTTTATCTGTGTATCTTTCATCTCAACTTCAATACAACTCAAAAAAAAAAAAAAACTTCAAAAGTTTTACACCAGTATAAACGATAATGTTGATGAAACTATTTTAAACTTTAAGATATTTTTTTCCTTCAATTAAAAATTAGCAAATATCAATCTATTAGTTTATTCTTGAATTAGTTTATTTAAAACATGAAACAATTTTGACTTCAGGTATATATTTATTTCTAAATAGAGAAGTAGTTATATTTAAGCGGAATTCAAAAAACCTTTTTTAATATAGCGTCATCTATGAAGCAAATTATGAACTAATGTTAAAATTATAATTTTTTTTTTATAACATTAAGATTATTTATTTCATATTGCATTTTACCAACGTAAAGCTGTAATAAAAAATAACAGGCACATGGTTCTATGCTTTACTGGTCTTGTTTTAAATTACGTTGAGATCTAAACCTACACTAACTACATTTTATAAATGAGCAAATATCTTATTTTTAAATGAGAAAGATTGTTATCACATGACTATATAAAATATTGCATATTAGTCCGAACTATCGATATATATATTGATCATATAAATGTTAGAATAATAAATATATAAACATACCTTGCTCTAACTTTTAATTACACAGTTTAATTATTTGGTAATATCAAAGTATTGGCCAAATCACAGAAGTTATTCAAGCAGTTTTTGCAATCATATTGGAAATTGTCCAGTTTAATTTAAAATTAGGTTTAAGATCAAAATGATAATCTTTGGCAAAGTTTTTTTTTTTCAAAAGGAAAGTAGATAAACTGTATCAATGTTTTTAAGCCAATAAACATCACATGATCACCATTTCGTATGCTTGCTCATAACTGTTATTAAAAAAGGCAAAACTCTCTATATGTAAGGCAACAAGCCAGAAATTAGTATGGGGATATTGGATAAGTAAGCACTAGATGGGAATTTTATGCACAAGCCTTCTGGCATCCATTGATTATTACTCTGGTTTACACTGAGTGGCAATACGTATAAAGAGTTTTGCCTGTTTTAATAACAGTTAAGAGCAAGCATAAGAAATAGTGATCACGTGATGTTTATTGTTTAAAACCAATTCTGCCTAAAAGGATAGTCATGGCTATAGTTATTAAAGAACCAAAGACCCCAAAATGTATAGGTACTGAACTGAGTTCAGATCTATAAGACTATATAAGCAGATGAGCTTGGATTGAAAATATTATGGTGTTTTCAACTTAAGTCTCATAGTTTTGTAGTTAAGTAGAGATAAAAGATGGCTGCTGGAGGGTTGCATTAGATCCTAAGATCTAGGTGCAGTGCTCTCAGATCCAGGGCTCATCACTGATCAAAACCACAAGCCAGAAACGACTCTGGGAATATTTATAAATAGGCACTAGGTAGGGTTTTTATGCCCAAGCCTTCTGGCATCCATTGATTACTCTGGCTTGCACTGAGTGGCAATACATATAGAGAGTTTTTCCTGTTTCAATATTATTGGTTTAGCTCACCTCTTTTAAAGATTTTCATTTATGGTTTCTACATGATCTTTGAAAGTGAGTACAGCACATGAAAAAATTCTGATGCTGATGAAATTCGTCTTATATACAGAATTTATTTTATCAAATTGTGTGTAGACTTTAGAATTCCTTAAATAAAATAAATACAAATGCAATAAATTTGAAAAAACAAAACACTATGTATATACACATTGATAGCAGTAGCTAACACCTTATTAGACATAACTTTTTATAATTAGTTAATATGTAAATTAACTGCTTTTATCTACAAAGAAGTCATAACACTAATGCAATAGTATATTAATTATATATTGATAAAGCATCTGTTTGGGTTTACAGTATATCCTATCATATTACTCAATATATTTGTACGTAATGTCCGCAACAAAAATGATTATTAGACACAGAGTAAGAACATTATTGAAAGGAAAAAATGAAAAGAGTGCAAGAGATTGGAAAAGAATCAAAAATATGAGTACTATGTATTTTAGATATAATTAGTCTCACCCCACACACTGAATAAAGGCAAAACTCTCCATACAATACCACCACTCAGTGCAAGCCAGAGTAATCAAGGAATGGAAGAAGGTTTGAGCATAAAATCCCCATCTAATGCCTGCTCATTCAATATCTCCAAACTAGTTTCTAGCTTGTTAACTTTCATCAGTGAGACAACATCTTGGATCTGAGAGCATTGAACTTAGATTTTAGTATCTAATGCAACCTTTCGGCAGTCACTTTCACCTTTTTAATTAATTATAAAGCTTTGAGTTCAAAATGAAAACTTAATAATGGTGATTATTCAAGTTCAATTTCTTGTATAGTCATATAGATCTGAACTCAGCTAAGCATCCATACAATTTAGTGTCTTTGGTTCTTTAATAACCTTAGTCATCATCTTATTGAGCAGAAAGACAATTGAAAAAAGGCAAAAGTCTCTTTAAAATGTATTTTTGGCTGAGCCAGTACTTTCCATTTGTCTGGTCAGAATCACTCACATGCCTGCCTCATTGCTGTTCTGTATTTATTAATATCACATTATTATAATTTAGTCTACAAGTGGCAGATTTCTTGTGTAAGTGTAAAAAATGTAGCAGTTATAAGTTAAATTATAGTGTTTTTTTATTTTTATTTTTTTTATTCGTACTTTGTTTTGTTAATTATGAAAAACTTCACAGTGGGGCAGTAAACAAAAAACAATGCATTTTTATTTTCTAAATCAAAATGTTTAAGCTTTTTAGTTGGATGACTTTATGCGTATGTAATTACCAAAGTATTTTACAAAAACAAAACAAATTATATAGGAAGAAAGATGTTACAAACATTGCTAAAATAAGAATTATATCAAAATTATGTTTTAGCAACTGTATAATTTTATAAGTCTATGTAATAGATATCAGATGCCTTTAAAAACAATTCATGTTGTGGTTGTTTATTTGTGTAAATTATTTTTTTTCAATTCCTGATCCGTGGGCTGATATTAGTCCCACAAAGAAATTTGATTAATCTGTAGGGCCATCTTTTCTTTAGCTTGAGCAAATTTGCAAGCAATTTAATTATTGAATGATGTCACTTTGATGTTATCTAATAAACTTGCCAATAGCTCCTTACAAGCTTTTCAGATTATCCCTAACCTGCATAGAACAAATAAATGCAATACATACTCAATTTTTTTTTAATTTCACCTTAAAATAGTATGGATTTGTACTTTTACAAGCCTGAAAAATTATCTGATTATTTGCTACTATAAAATAGAAAATAGAGTTAAGAAATCCTGACTTAAACTACATAGTTTATGATAATTAAAAAGCAAGTCATATATAACATGACATTACTTTTATAAGCTTGTAGTTACAAAAATGCAATATAGAGAAGTGCGGTATGAGAAAATATTTAAAATCTCTATCCAAAACACTCTCATCTCCAGACCAACAAGTTTCGAGCTTATTGTCACATCAGTGGAGAGCTAGAATATTTGGACACTAGACCCAAAATATCAACTCAAAAAAACAGCACTTATTTCATACGTATATTTTTTTGAGTTGATATTTTGGGTCTAGTGTCCGAATATTCTAGCTCTTCACTGATGTGAGCCATAAGCTCGAAACCAGTTGGTCTGGAGATGAGAGTGTTCTGGATAGAGATTTTAAATATTTTCTCATACCGCACTTATTAATTAAGAGCCTGTTTGAGCTATAGGTACGCTCTCTATATTACATAGTTTCTGCTAAATGGGTCTGCTATATCTGGCACTTCAATAAATTATAGAGAGATATCTATCATAATGTATGTATGTAAAGGGAGAGAAAAAATGAATACAGAAATTTAAAGGAGAATAATTTATAATATTAAAACCATATTTCTAGTAAAACAATAGTATTTTTACATACTTGTTCGTTTGTTTGTTTGGTATAAATTGTAAATGAAGATTTAACATATTTTCATGAAATGGATTTGCTTTAACATTTGTTATAAATTGACAACAATATAATGTGACAATGAAATGTTTTAGATTGGTCCCCCGATTTATTTATTATAGAGGGTTTGATGGACCGAAATTCAAATGTAGTTGTTATCGATGCAGTAAGTTTTCAATAATGCACATAAGAGAGTAGTATATTTTTTAAACATTTTTACTTAAAAAAATAAAGTTATTCTTAAAAGTATTAATGAATAATTAAAACAGAAATAAAAATAAATATCATTTTCAATTGATAGTGAAAGTTTTTATTTTATTTTTTTAAATCTAGAAGATTTTACATTCAGTTAATTGTAAAAAGTTGTCGAGCAAAAATTAAATTTATAAATGATTAATAAAGTATTATTCTAAATTATAGCTGAAAAAATTTCTAAAAAAACACCAGCCAAAAAGATTATGTTTTTAGGAATACACCTGGGTCTCGTTTTATGCGTATTATTTTAATGCGAGTTTGAAGTTATGTGATTCATGTTTCTTCTTAATATCTTTCATATTTCACTATATTTATTAGATATAAAGAAATTTAAATTATTAATAACTTATTTTGACTTGAAATACATTTTTTTTTTCAAAAATGTAACGTTATATTAGCAGCTAACGTGAATATGGCCTGAAGCTGTATATAGCATTTTAGCTTCTATGTAAATAATCTATTTATACTAATGAGTAAGTAATAATAATAGATTTATACTTACATATAAAAATATCACAATAAATATTCAAAAAATTTAAACTTTTAAACCGTATTTTGCTATATATAACAGAAATAAATAATCTTTTAGATTTTTAAAATAAAAAATGAAGATTTTATAAACTGAAAATAATCTTTCTAATGATAATGTATAATCTTTTTATTTTGATTATGATCTCATTTTTTAATATAGAAACAGAAAACCATTAGCACAGCACAAAACTAAAAGTGGCGGTAGTTGTACATCACATCATGAATAAAAATAAAGTGGCTAACAGGTTTTTCCGGGCATAATTGCTGAGAGATTCTTGACTTCATTTAAGAAGAAACCACAATACATCACATCCAATCTGATTTCTTACCAGTTTACAAATGAATGCTAGCAGTAATGATTAAAATATGTATGAAAAAGGTAAAATTAAATACTGTAGTTAGTAAAAAAAGTAAAAGAAGTTTGTCTTGTAATAATTTTTGTCAAATATTTGAAATTTTTTATTAGTCATACTTTATTTGCTTATTTTTTTAATGCAAATTTTAAAATTATTTTTACTTGTTGCTTTGCTTTTATGCGAATTCTGAAAAATACACAACCTATCCCCCATTTTTCAAGGTAAGTCCATTTTTGTGCGATTTTTTTAATGTGGGTTTTCTGTGGAACCTATCTACCACATAAAATGAGACCCAGGTGTAGTTATTTTTTCTACATTATTTAAGTGGCCCTCTATTGTAGGTTTAAATAATGGATTTTAGATGATGATGATGCTCCTATTTTCAATTTTCCAGATGTCACCTATTTTATTTTTGTTGTATTTGAGAGAAATGGAGAGAGCAATAGAAAGAATAGGAAGAGAGGCAGGGATATAAATTAATAGGTGGCAAGGGAGTGTATACATTATCAGGTCTTTTATTTGTGGATGATGTCTTCTTGTGCACAGAAAGAAGGGAAGATATGAATGTTATGCTGAGTACATGTGCATGGGTAGGTAAAGTGATAGGAATTAAATTTAGTGAAGAAAAATCAAAAGTTTTTATGATGAATACTGGGGGAAGAGAAGACAAAATTTTTTTATTGGGCAATGTAAGTTAAATGTTGGGAAATAGGTATAACTATTTGGGAATTGTCTTAAATAATCAGGGAATTTGCTTGGATGAATGGGAGAAAAAATTGATAAATTAAGCAAAGAATAGAAAGAGATTGATAAAGAAATTAAGGGTTTTCGTATAATAAATATTAGCTAGAATTGTATAGAAGGGAGTGTAGTTTCAGGGTTAACATATGGTAATGGTGCATTATGTGTTAGTAAAGGGGTATTAGATTACTTAGAAAAAGTACAAAGAGAAGTAGGAAGACATGCATTAGATGCAGATGTGTGGATGGCAAAGGAGGCATTCAAGAAGAAATGGGATGGTTAGTTTTTTTTACATGAGAGATGCAAAAAGCAAAATGAAAATGTTCAGTAGATTGCAGTTTATGGATAATGAGAGAATGACCAAAATAATATTTAATTGGGTTATGAGTAAAAAGGCAGGCAACAAAATGGGTGAGAAAGGTAGTATGATATTCAGAAGATTTGGATAAAGAATTTATGTCAGTATACTTATAAAAAAGGTGGGATGATTGTGATAGAAGAATTGTTGTGTGTTATAGTGGTCAGGAATGAGATAGGAGAATAAATGTATTAATAAAGAATAGGGAGTTGGAGAAATGGAGAACTAGTATGGAGAGTAAAAACGAGTTTAAATATATATAAAAATAAATGGAATATTAGGTGCAAATTAATTTATGATAATAGCAAGGAAAGTAGTTTGCAGTTCAAGACTTGACCAGAAACTTTAGCATCAAGGGAATATGCACATAAGTGGGAAAATGTGGGTGATTTCATCTGCAAGTTGTGTAAGGAAAGCGTAGAAAATATTAGATGTCTGTTAGTTGAATGTAAATGTCTGAATGCAGAAAGAGTACAAATAATGAAGTTGTGGAAGAATAAATATAAACAAGGTGATTATACAGAAAGTGGGTTATTGGTTTTTATACTGGGTTTGGGAAAAGATAAGGGGTATTTAGATATAAAGCTATGGAATTGACAAAGATATCCTGGAAATGGGATGGAGCAAGGTAGAAAAGAATATGGGAAAACTTAGGGTGGGGAATAAAAAAGGAAGATAAAGTGGCTACAGGTTTCTCTGTACATAGTGGCTGAGAGATGCATGGCTTCGTATAAGGAGGTCATAGTGCATTACATCACCCATAACAATCTTTAGCTGATGTTCCTTATCAGTGAGGGCTTTGGATTTAAAGCTGTTTGCACAGGTGTGAATATAAAAGTCTTATATCCTAATGTCTATTGGATAATCAATAGATGGCTTCTGCTGAAAGTTGCTATTAATTGTTAAGTCACATGATGTTTCATTAGGAAATGACCTTACTAACATTGTAACACTTAAAATAATTCAAGATATAATTTACTGAAAAGTTCTTTGAATAGGGACTAAATAGAAAATTATTAATAACTCTGAGAATGAAAACATTTTTGAAAAATAATCAAGTTTAATGAAAATGGATTTGTTCATGAAATTTATAGACTCTTGGATTTTAAAAAGTAGACGAAAGAAGAAACAAACAGATCATAATTAAAGTCTGAATAACAATAAAAGCTGAATAAAAATACTTGTAGATGAATAAGTTGAGATAATAATTTACCACTTTTGTAAAAGAAGAAAGAAAAAAAGAATGGAAGCTATATTGTATTTTGTTGGCTTTGAAAAACTTTTTAACAGCATTTATTAATAAAAAATTAAATGAATGCCTTTATTTACATGAATGCACTGAAAATATTCAATTATACTAAAAAGTTAAATATAAACTATCTTCAGTTTTTACAAACAAAGGCATGGGCCTTGCCAAAGAATAATTTAAATAAACATTGAGGATTGCCAATTCCTCAACAAGCTTTGTGATAAATGCTTAGCCAGAGAAAGCATTTAAAATATCTCTGTCAGTAACCCCCCCAACCCCTGACCCTGGTTTCATGCTGCACAAAACCATGGTTAGGGGTTTGGGGGGGAGGATTCCTGACAGATATTTTAAATGCTTTCTCTGGCTTAGCATTTATCACAAAGCACACAAAACATGGTCAGGGGTTTGGGAGGAGGGGGTTCCTAACAGAGATATTTTAAATGCTTTCTCTGGCTAAGCATTTATCACAAAGAGCACAAAACCATGGTCAGGGGTTTGGGGGAGTTTCTACCAGAGATATTTAAATGCTTTCTCTGGCTAAGCATTTATCACAAAGCTTGTTGAGGATATCACAAAGCTTGTTGAGGAATTGACAATCCTCAATGTTTATAACTTACAAGCTTAAGAGAATAGGGTCATGTGATATATGACTCTTATTTTGACCATTTATAGTCTCTGCCTTAAGTTTTATGCAATGTTATATTGCTAAGACTATTAATATATAGTATGGTTGAAGATCTATCAGCCCCAATATAGCTATTTGAGTTGGATAGCTGGGTTTGAAGACATGTAGGTGTCTGAAAATTTTAGATTTTCCACTCAATAGATAACTTTTAGATAAATGCTGGCTTTGGATTGGTATTTTTAGATCTAGTGTCTGAACTTACCCTGGCACCTCTCTGAGGAGTGCCAAAGCACGAAACCATGGTCAGGGGTTGGGGGGGGGGGTTTCTTGACAGAGAAATTTTAAATGCTTTCTCTGGCTAAGCATTTACCACAAAGCTTGTTGAGGAATTGGCAATCCTCAATGTTTATAACTTACAAGCTTAAGAGAATAGGGTCATGTGATTTATGACTCTTATTTTGATTATTTAATAATTTAAATAAAAATGCTTCTCTGAATAGATTGGGCCTGATACAAGAAATTGAGGATGATTTTTGGGAATCTAATCTGTGAATTTCTGAATGTGATCAGCCTGTGCTTTTATTTGTGAAAGTTGAAGAATTTTTTTTTTTTAGTATATATATTTTTTTAATGTGAATAAGTTTTTTTTAAAAAATCTTTTATATTCTTATATTTTCTACTTTTAAGTTTTATAAGAAAGTTTAGATATAATTTAACACCGCTAGAGGACAGTGTCAAAAAGTATATGTTGAGTTAATAGATTTCTCAGCTAAAGAGACAAAAAACATAAGCACAAGTTAAATAAAAACGTGTAAAAATTTATTATGATGATATTTGAATTATATGAAGCAGATAATGAACTAATTAACATTTTAAAAAAATGACAATTCAAAAGGAAAAATGATAAGATATATTTGGACAATTGGAAGCTGTGTCAGAATTTAAACAGAGAGAATCTAATCTTAGCAGCATTTATAACATATCTGGAAAGAGCAATTAATATTATCAAAAAAGAAGACATAAAAACACTAAGCAAGTACCTATTGCCCTATATGGTTTAGTAGAGTGGGGGAGGGTGAATGAATTGAGAGTTAAAAGTGCCAAGGATTGAATTGCAATTTCCCAAGCAAGTAACCATTCTATGGCATTTGCTCTGTCTGTTTTAATGCAGTGACAAAGTGAGAAACTCAAGAACTAAAGATTCATAAATAGAAGCTCCACCTATAATTCCTAATGCTCATATATTACATGAAATTTCTGAGAACTAACTATTTGATTATATTACATATATTTATATCATGTAGCTGACATAATCATCGAAAAACAGCATAAAACAAAGAAATGCTATATAAGAAAGCAAAGAAATATTGATGGTGGATAAATATGGTCACAATAAAATAACAAAGGCATGAAAGGAAAAATGAAAAGTGGTGGAAATGAATTGGATTAATTAGAAAGTTTGGAAGCCTTTGGAAATAAAACTCTCTGTAATTTGTACTTATAAAATGATATAAAACTAAAATAACAAAGCAAAAACGACAATTATAATAGATTACCAACTGAATGATATATTCTAAATATGTGCATGATCATTATTATGTTGTGTGGGTGCAGAATGAGGATGATGGCACAAAAGTGAGTGAGAAGAATTTTATCATTTTAAAAAAAACAAGGTATACAAAGGTATTCAAAATTAGTAAACAAAAAATTTTATGCAAAAACTAAATCTGAAAAAAAAAAATGTATAAAAGATCATAGAAGAAAACTAAAACCATTTGGTTATATCTGACAAATAATAACAATAAACGAATGGTTATAGTTCAGAAGTTTATTAAAAGAGTAACAGAAGTAACAGAGCTGGATAACAACAAACCCATAAAAATAATTTCAGAGGGTGCCAATCTACCACTGCCTAAACCATGCATGGTTTATCAAATAAATGATGATTGAAAATGAAAAGGAGCGATTTAGCTATTAATCAAAACACAAATGATGAATGATGACTCCATATATTAAATAACGATATTAAAGTAGATTGAATTCACTCAGCTTGCTTTAAAACGGTGGATTTAAAAACGCATATACTTAGATGACTGCATCTATGTTTTATTATAATGATTACAAAATATTTTAATGTTTTAGTAATAGTGATAAAATCAGAAGTGATGTTGAACCTATCTTTTGTGAAGCTTTAATGTACCATAATCCCCATGAGATTAACCCATGCTACGATTTATATAATTTAAAAAATATTTGATTTTTTTTAATTAACTGCGCTTCTCATCTCAAATACCATAATGGAAATATTCACCAGTATTAAAATTCTAGCATCTCTCCTCTCATTAAACATGAATTATAAACTTCGCTTAATAGATAGGCTCGAGGTATTAAATACCTGGATCTCTACATCTGATATTTTTTTAATAGCATTGGTGGTCGAGAGGTCAGCGGCAGCTGCTTTACAAGCAGTTGTCCCGGGATAGCGGTTTCGCTTCCCGGCTAATGCTATGACACATGAGAAAAAAAATACGGTGTAAATACTTCTTGCTTGGTTTTTAATCTTGACTTTATTAGTAACCAAATACCCTTAAATCTTACTTTATTTAGTTCTTCAATAATACGACAGTTGGTACATTTTGTTTCCATTATGTATTTTGTGTTTAGAATTTTTATTTTCATCTTAGAGTTTAAAAATTAAAGTAATACTACCAAAATTTTATGACCTCTTTATACAAGGATTAAGACGTAATTACGACAAGCTGCTTTTGAAAATAAGAAATAGATTATGTCATAAATGCACGTAGTTCTCATGTTTAGAAGTAATTATTACTCTTAGTTTGCTGACAGCTTACCTGATTACGTATTTCTATGAGATTTCTTTTGCGTCTTAATAAAAGTCTACCTTGTGAAAATAATACTTTTAAATAAAATTTAAGCAACAGTTTTAGACATAAAATTATTTTTATTTATGTTCTGTAAATGTCATAAATAGATAATTTTAATTTTCGATTCAAATTGTACATTTTTAGAAACTTAGTTGTTCTTTTGTTTAGCGTGAAGACAGCTCGCTCAAAAAATATACAAAATGGCTTCACACTAAGATCATTTTATTGCTAAAGTTAAAAAAAAAAAAAGAAAAATATAAAATAGTAAAACATAAAAAAATGTAAGTTTATTTTAATCTATTGTAGGTAACATGAGTGTTTAATATATACGTATCCATTGGTGTTTACAGAGTAAATATAATGCTTTTGTATATAATGCTAGATGTGCGGGGGGGGGGTCTTCTTATTACGGATATAAATATACTAAGCCAATCTAAAAATTAAATTTGTTATTAGCTTAGATTAGAGTCAGTTTATAAAATTAAAAAAAAAAAAATCATATACATTACTTTGTGAATAATCGATGACAAACATTTTGATACTATTTGTTTGAAACTATGCTGGTATTATAGTTGTAAATATATGTTGAACTATTTCTATCACTTAATATTAATTGCAAAATGTTTTTAGAAAAATTCAAACTTCATTTAAACTTTTCAAATACATTCCAGCACACAGATTAATATATACACGTGTCGTATAGTATTGTATTTTCTCAGATATTACTGATCTGAAAGCAACAGTACTAATCAAGGAATCGAACCTGGAAACTTTAGATTCATGAATGTTGAATTTAAGGCAATGCTTTAACCAACTAATTTAAATTTTCCTAAAAACGTTTAATGATTAATGGTAGATAATGAAAATAGTCTAACATAGAATTACTACTAATACTTGACATTCTTTTAGATATACTCGCGCGCACATACTTATCGTGGTATATAATGGTAGCACACCTGCATATTATCTCGATACGAATTAGAAGGGATAACAACTTATATGTTCAAATAAATGTGTATTTATTAAGTCTGCCTAGTCATTCACCTGTATACACCTGTCAATTAATAAGTCTGACGCAGTTAAGCACTACTATTCTCTAATGGAAATTATTCAAACGGAAGTCAATCTTCGATAATGCGCTATTTCTTAAATATTATCTCTGCACCCTCTCTCACCGATAAGAGGTGGGAGAGTGCGTGGAGATTTATAATATTTAAGAAATAGCGCATTATCGGAGGTTGCTTTCCGTTTGAAAGCAGTTTTTAAATAGCTCATTGAAAGATAAAAGTGTTTCTAAATATTTCTCCAAATAATTTCAAACTTTTCAGCGCTTTATAATAATAGGTTAATTCTCCAATGGGTGAAATATTTAGAAACACTTTTGTCTTTCAATGATCTATTTAAAAGATGCTATTCAAATGGAAGTCAATCTCCGATAATGCGCTATTTCTTAAATATTATAAATCTTCGCACACTCTTCCATGAGTAAGAGTTTAAAAATATTCAAATGGAAGTCAAACTTAAGTTTTTTAAACTCTTACCGGAGGGAGAGTGCACGGAGAATTATAATATTTAAGAAATAATGCATTAGCGGAGTGTGACTTCTATTTGAATAGCATCTTTTAAATAGCTCATTGAAAGACAAAAGTGTTTCTAAATATTTCTCCCCTTGGAGAATAAACCTATTATTATAAAGCACTGAAAACCTTGAAATTATTCAAACAGAAGTCAATCTCCAATAATGCACTATTTCTTAAATATTATAAATCTCCGCACACTCTCCCGTGGGTAAGAATTTACAAATATTCAAACATAAGTCAAACATAAGCTAAGTTTTTTTAAACTCTTACTGGCAGGAGAATGCTCGGAGATTTATAATATTTAAGAAATAGTGCATTATCCATTTGAATAATTTCAAAGTTTTCAGCACTTTATAATAATAATTTTATTCTCCAATGGGAGGAATATTTAGAAACACTTTTGTCTTTCAATGAGCTATTTAAAATATGCTTTTTTTATTATTATTATTTATGTAAATATCAATATAACTTGTTAAATATACTTACAACTGCCAAATTATTATACTTCGATTTACAAGTGCCTTTTTTTTTCCATTCACAACTTAAATGCTATTTACTTCAAGAAAACACATTAGTCATGTATTGAATTAGAAATTATCTCTAGCCCAGATATAAATTTTAAACCTTTATTTAAAAAGTCTATTTTTTAACTAAACATAAATACTTCAAATAATTAAACTTCATCTTTTTTCCATGTGTAATATTTTCTTAGATAAAAACTTATACTCTATCTACATTCTTGAAAAATATGAATAAATATCTGAAAAAAAAAACCCAATAAATAATCCATAAGATGCCGTTCATAATGAATCAACATTCAACAATTATTCCATTATCACAATCTCTTACACGTCTTCATTATTTGTTCAGTATTTATCCACACCAAATAATTACATTTTGATTTACAAGCGTGAAAATTTCTATATTCACAACTTTTGCATTAATTATTTCAGACAAGCATAATAATGGTTATTGCTAATCATTTATTAAATTAAAGATTATCACTAGCCCAAAGATAAACTATAATGATTAATCATAGATTGTTATTTTTATTATATATATATAAACATGTTTATTAAAGTGAAATATTACAAATGATAATCTTAACAAAGACAAGTGTATATATTGTGTAAGTGTGTTTGCATAAACATTTACTTTATGCTTGCATAAACATTTCTTTTTATGCTTCTTTCCCCCCTCAAAAATCTATTTTAACAATGTGTTTTGAATGTTTTTAATCTCTAATAGCTTTGTTTTGCAAATATTGTATTATTATATTAAAATATTTTGTAGTAAGCATGTTCATTAAATACTCAGTTAAAGAAGTAAACATTAATTTGTTACTTTAATGAAAAAAAAATTAATTTGTCATTATAATTAAATTTGTGCCTGCTATAATTATTGCAAATATATATCTTAATGATAGAAGACAGAAATAAAAGTAAACTCTATGATTTCTTATTCTTTTCCAGGGTAGACAAAGCACATCTCATTACAATCATATTGTATTGTTTTACAGTAAGTGCAGACCAAATCTCAAGCAATATTAGATATCTTTTATTGATAATAGATGGCTAATTAGACTGACTAAAATTCACCCAATGGATGGCCTTAAAATATTTTAAGATACATTTTGGATTACTTATTTATGAACCCTATAATATTTTTAAAGTCAACTACTCACACTTTATACAGTTTGAATTAATGTTTTTTGTTTCTCACAATGCTTTATCATTTTCTTTATTCATTAAAACATATATATTCTTCTTGTTCTCTTTTCTTTCTCTTCACAACTCATAGATTAGGGGGCAATATAGTTCTTCAGCCTTTTTTTTATCACCATTTTTTTTACAAATCTACAAAATCATTCCCCCCTAATTGCATCTAGTTTACCTTTTTCTAATCTTCCCTCCATCATTTATTTTAATAATAATGTACATCATTTTGAATGTTCATCAAGAGAACAACAATATTGTTTTTCATTGCGCATTACCCTTCAAAATACTTCTTTCTTCTCCAGTTATATTCAATATTTTTTTTTATTTTGTTTGATCATGTTATTTTTATGCAATACCAATATCATATTTCAAAGGTTCATAATTTAATTTCTTCATATGTGATCAATGTTCATGTTTTTGATTAATATAAAACCATGCTCCAAATAGAGATATTGATAAAGTTTTTAACATGAAAAAATATATATTTAGTAATTCTCATTTTTTATTAAAAGTCTCATTAACTTATGCAATTTTAATGTGTATATATCTACTACTTTTAACATCTGGTGTTATTAGATTAAAAGCTGTACATGTTCTAGCCTTTCTGCTTCTATCAACATTGTCCCTATTGGATTTTCCTCTTTAAAACATTTTATTACCATTATTTTCTTTAATAAATTCACATTGCACCTTTTAAAATAGACATAAAGTTTATTTAATATCAGTATAGACCAGGGGTGGCAATTGTTTTGGCTTGGGGGCCACAGTGGTTGGTGGAGGGCCACACTGAGGGCAACTTTGTGGAAGCGAAGGTTAGTGGAGGGCTGCACCTTTTTTTATGACACAATAAACACACTGCTTTATTCCCTGAATTACCAAATAAATATTTTCCATTCTTCATTAAACACATGACATCCATCACCAATTTTACATTTTTTTGGAGGGTTCATAAAGTTGAAATGTACCTATATGTTGCTAATGCAAAGAGGAAATTGAAATTAACCAGATCCCAACTGAAAAAGCACTGCACATCATGTCTACACTGTGCATGTGTATTGGTGTGTCCATCCTAGTGGAAAATACAAGAGCGAATCTTCTGTTGCACATGGGAAGGAAATCTCAGTTCAAGTGGACTCACTATGATTGTCTAGGTGGGCTGCATAAAAACTGGCTTAGCTGGCCAAAGATGTAACCCATGGGCTGCTATTTGCCCACCCATGATATAGACAGTATTCATTCTTCACCATTAAATTATCATCCACAAGTATATAATTTCTTAAATAATTTGCTATTTATTTTAAAATTTTTTTTTACATTATCACTAAATTTTACTTCTAGTTCTTCGGTATAAATATTAAAAAGTAAAGGCCCTGTGCATGCAGTGAAAAATTTTTGATTTCTGGAGATTCCTGCAGTATAAAAACTAAAATGGTAAACAATTAACCTCTTGCATAAACAGATACAACAAAATCTCTTTGTTTTTAATGGAAAGTGATTATTATGTTAGAAAAGTCTAATGTCTATTTTATGAGTCTATTAATCTTTGAAAATTAAAAAAGGATAATTCAATAAATAATATTGTCAATGAATTGTGCATCAAAATATATAATTTTCTTTACATTTTATATTGTTAAATTTTTATTATCAATATTGCATGTGTTTTCAAACTAGTAGATAAATTACATATCTTACCAAAAAACATGACACTGGACTTTACAAAATAGATAGAGTTTCTGCCTGCAGGTTTGTGATGATAGTATATTACATGTGATGACTTAAACAGAGCAAAACTCTCCATACAGTATTACCACCTGTGCTAAACAGAGTAATCAATGGATGCCAGAAGGCTTGTGCATAAAATCCCTATCTAATGCCTACTCATCCAATATCCCCAGACTAGTTTCTGGCTTGTGGCCATCGTCAGTGAGGAGCCTTGGATCTGAGAGCACTGCATCTAGATCTTAGGATCTAATGCAACCCTCTAGCAACCACCTTTTATCTCTACTTAACTACAAAACTATGAGAATGAAATTGAAAACACAAAAAATATTTTCAATCTAAGCTCAATAGCTTATATAGTCATATGGGTCTGAACTCAGTTCAGCACCCATACATTTTGGTGTCTTTGGCTCTTTTACAACCATAGCCACCACTATCCCATTAGGCAGGATTGGTGTTAAACCATTAAGCATCACATGATCACATTTCCTATACTAGCACATTAATTGTTGATAAACAGAGCAAAACTCTCCATACAGTAGTGCCACCCTGTGCCAACCAGAGTAATCAATGGATGCCAGAAGACGTGCATAAAATTCCTATCTAGTGCCTACTCATCCAATATCCCCAGACTAGTTTCTGGCTCATGGCCTTCGTCAGTGAGGAGCTTTGGATCTGAGAGCATTGCATCTAGATCTTAGGATCTAATGC
>JAQFVV010001660.1:0-54223 GCA_028023455.1 Epiperipatus broadwayi | reverse complement strand
TCTCACAATGTATACTATAATTTTATACTAGTAATATATCACAACGTGATGATAGATATTTATGTGATTCTTTAAAAACTTTCTTATTATTATTAGATGTTCCAAGGATTCATATGACAAGTTTGTATATGTTTAGAAAATAGAATAAGAAAGTAAAACAGACTTTTCTTGTGGATTGATGAGATCACTCTAATTATAATTGAATTTTGTTTATTATTTTGAATATGCAAGTTAGTTTTTGTTGCTGTAAGATTTGATAAATCTTTCAGGAAATGATGATAATGTAGTGACTTGGCTGTAGTATTATGAACATGAACCCAAGAAATGATATTAAGGTAGGATGTAATAAGAGAATATGAATAGTATTTTATAATCTTAATAGATATACAATACAGTTAACAAAGCCCTATAGATGTATATTTATTTATGAACAATGTCTATTTTTAAGTATTGATGTTTCAATAAAGCTGAAGAAATAGCTTGGCATCATTGATAGTATTGGAGGTCATTAGATGGAAAAGGTCATGCCTCTATTTCTTATAGATGCACTGTGCCATGGTATTTTCTCCGATATGTGCTATGAGTTATACTATAGTTTTGCTTTCCTTGCCTACTCATCTATTCACTATCTAGATTTCCAATGTAACCACATCATACAGCATGGTATATTTTAAAAGAAATAATAGATAATTTACAGTTTAAGATATGCTTTTGTCTGAATGAGATAAGTTTATTTACTTGTAAGAAGAAGTATAGTTTGTGCAAATTGGGATTGTTAATCCAATGGATCCAAAAGGAAAAAAAATCATAAAATATGTTTAGACTTTTATTTTGGAAATAAAAATTAATTTCAGGAATATAATATGTAAAACAAAGTTGCTTTTGGAATATTAAATAACTTTTCAATATTTTATTTCATTTTTTAATGAGTATTGCATATTTTTAAAATACAATGTTTATAAAGTAAAATGATATACACAATAAGCATAAGTATAATTTTATATTTAGTAAATAATAGGGAATATATCAGTAAGTACAACTATATAGTATTATAGTAATATTAAGTGGGATGTATTATATTTAATAATCCCAGTGCAGTGAACAACGATGCCCACACAATCTAATAATAAATTAACAGTAGATATTTTATATAGTATTTTATTTTAACATTGCAAAATAAAATAGTTTATTTTTTAAAAAGATTCATACTCTTGATTAGTGTTATTATTTTGTTTTTTCATACTATGTTTCAATGGATGTTTTAAAAGGAAGCATAGTGAAATAATATTTCAAGATACGATATAGTAAAATTAGTATAATAAAATGTAATTTTATCATAAGATTGATCTCAAAAAGATAAATAAAATTGTATTGTTTTATTATTATTATTTTAAGTCAGAATGAAGATTTAAATAAACTCTCGATTGTTTTAATAACTAATTAATAAAAATGTAGAACGGTGTAAATTGAGGATATCCTGTGTAAATACTGTAAATAAATTTTTATTTTATTATTATAATAAAACTTTGTTAAAATTTGTTTTTTCAAAAAATCGTGTGTTAAGGCTGTTTCTTTTCCATTCAAATGCATGATACATCCAGCGTAATTGAACCAAACATATAATTTTTGCACAAAAAATAAATAAAGTATTAGTTTAAGAACTTGAATATTTTCTTGGAATTATTTAATTAAGTAATCATATTTTACATTATCTTATGGTCATAAATTAGTTATCATAATGGTACATTGAATTATATGCTATCCGTTGCCACACACCTTTCTTTTGTCAGATTATAAATGCTACCACATATTTATTATATTATTATATAGTATTTTATTATTTTATTATAGTAATAATAATTATAGTAAAGAAAAGATATACAGAATTAGTTCATACAATGAAGAATATTATTATTATTTATTATCATTAGTTTAAGTGTAGTAGAGTATGACATAAAAATGCTTTATCATGTTTTACTACCGTGATTTGTTTATCTTAAAATAATTTTATGAACCTGAGATTTTATTGAGCTAAATTATTATAAATAAAAGATTTAATTACTAGTTTAATCTTAATGAGTAGGGTTTACTAAAGTCATAAGAATACTATAAGTTTATTATTTTGAGATAGTAATAGGGGGGATAGTGTTCTTATCCCATTGAGGTAGTATTCTGTGGGATATTGGTCAATGTAATCTTTTTTGTCACCTGTATTTTCACTTCCAAGTCCATGAAATAATAAATATTTATTTATTTATTTTATAAACTGAACCTTATTTTTATTTTTGAATTCGAGCTAGTGGAACATTTAATATTAATGCAGAATATTTTATTTATTAATTATTTGTATTTTAATCAAATGTAATTATTAACTGAGCTAACCCACTTTTATTTTATATGATATTGCTCCGGAAGTGAGAATGCAAATGGACAAGGTTAGAATATATATATATATATATATATATATATATATGGAAGATTATGATCTGGACCAACTAATGAGTGATGGTTTAACATAAAAGAATAAGAGACATATATTGGAGATCATTTATCTTTTTCATGTATATGTTGTCATATGTGGTTGTATAGGATAGAGTGAATAGCAGTAGGGAGCATGAAAATCTGAATTAAAATCTTTTATTCTGTTAAACAGTTTTACTACAAGAACTGATTGACTTGTTGTTTTAATGAAGTGTTGTATGGATAAGTTTGATTTTTTGAACACTTGATATATATATATATTGTAACAGTATATAAATATGCCATTACATTAATTTAAAATAAAAACTTTAAGTTTGCAAATAAAAATAAATTTATTAAACGCTAAAATTAAAGAGTTGTTAAACGTATATATTCGCACAGATGCAAAACTTTAAAAATATTTTTTTTAAAATAAAGAAAAAAAAAACAAGTATTTGAACGTACTTTTTTATAAAAAAGTACAAGATCTAAAGATAAAATATTTTTGTAAATAGAAATGATTGTTTATTAATTATCGAAAAGCAAACTATCCCTTGGAAGTCTGATATAATTAAAAAGTCAGAGGAAAAATATAGATAAGAAAATAAAAAGAATTAGCTTAACCAATGGAAGCACCAAGCCTCAGCTCGGACCCTAATAAAAATCATGGATTAGTGACATTTTCTTCATTGAATCCAGAGGATGATTATAAAAAAAAAATATTGAAATTAAGGACAGTTCCAGCTTGATTTTGTGAGAAGAGCGATAAGACACACTTATTGCTCTCTCTCACTTATTTCAAATAAAATGACTGAAAAACAGAATTGAACCAGCTAAGTCAGCCTCCAGATTGAGAACTACGGTATGAACAACAGACCGGTCTTCCAATGGGGACATCATGGGAATTGGCACCAAGAACTGTGACTCTTCTACTGTAAGCTATTAAACTGAACAATTTTAAAATTTAAAAGTCATTAAGAACTTTTGTCAAGATTTGACAAGTTTAATAAACAAGCTAAATCTAATTTTTGTAAAATGAACTATAATCTGACTTTTCCAAATCAATTATTGTTTAATTTTTTTTACATTTAAGTTTCCTAAAAATCATTTCCATTTTTTTTATTCTTATTTTTATTAATATTTATTGTAGAAATTATTAAATGCATTAAATTTAAGTTGGGCATAGATGCTTGCATAGATTCGTTCATGTTTAATTACATTTTTGTTTTCATATATGATTAAAATATATAGATATTCAGTAAATAATGATATCTTACGTTGAATATCTAAAATTTATTTATTTGGATGTCTTTTTAGTTATTGGTGTCAATGCGGCATCTCATGATGAATGCCATTGGGTTTCTTGTGAATTCCCTCTGCAATTACATCAATGACTTTATATTTTGATCATTTATGTTTATGTTGAAATGTTTTTGAGCATGTAATCTATGTAGTTGATCTATACTCAACATTAAACAACAAACTTTTATAAAATCCATTTGTGTGAATTTATATAAATGTTAAATTTAAGTCGGGCATGGATGGCTATATAGATTTGTAAAGTTATATTAATTAATTAGGGGAGGGTAATCTTAGGTTATTTGTTTCGTAGTTTAATTAGGTCAATTGATTGGATATTTTGGTATAATTAGTAGATGTAGTATGAGATCTGCTATGGGCAGGATCGATTTATATGCCACATAACCCCTTGTTACCTATGGAAGGGATGGTAAGACGAAATGCAGTTCCTTTCTATGGAGTTTTTATTTTTATTGTTCTTCTTGCCGAAAAATGTAGCATTCCTGTTTGGTTGAGAGTCAATATCTTCTCTAATCATACTGTTCAGATGTACATTCCTGACAGTATAGTATTTAGTGCTGTTGTATTTTTATGCTACATTAAATACATCAATGTATCAGATGGATTGATGCCAGTTTGACTGCGAACTTTTGGCCTAAGGTTAAATAAGGGATAGAATATTTTCTTTTTAAATATAATCTATGTAGTTTATTCATACTCAACAATCTTAAAATAAATATAAAATTCATCTGTGTGGATGATTTAAAATTTTAAAATAATAATTTAAATTAAAAGTTAATATTAAAAAAATAATAAATGTTATTCCTCAAATTTAAAATGATTATATATGTGCATTAATAAATATTGTTTGTGCATTAATTACTGGCAGTGGCATTTATTTTTTACATTTAAGATATGAAATTAAACAAAGTTATATATTATTATCTCTGAGTCTTCACTGAGCTAGTGATTTGGGCTAATGGTCTAAATATAAAATAAAGTGGGATCTTAACAGCACTATCTGCCTACATTATAAATTTTCTAGGTTTAAATGCTTAGATGGCATGCTTGTAGTGCAGATACGGTAAGACTCCTGTTCTTCCGGACCATTATAATATATATATATATTATTGTTTGATGTCTATTTTTTCAAAGCAATATATGTAATTATATAATTAAATATTTATAAATACAGTAATTAGATAATTAAAAATTTTATCCACTTAGGAGCACTTTTGATTATCCTAGTAATCTTTGTCAATGAACACTATATATATATATATATACATACATACATATATACATACATATATTGATCACAGATGGAGCTCTACCAATAGCCCACTCAAGCTTGTTTTACAAAAAATGCTGAGAGAGAATCGAAAATTCAATATCTCTTTCAAATTGTCCCCAACCTTTAAACCATGGTTTCAAGCTAATTGGCTTTCATCAGTAAAGGGTAGGAGAACTAGAAACTAGATATAAATCCCAACTCTACTGAACAGCACTTATGTAAACTGTTCCTATAAGTTTGAAAGCACAAATTTTTCAGATACATAAATATCCTTAAATCCAGCTAAACAAACTCTATAGCTATATGGGTCTAATATCAGTTCAGATTCACCACATAGTTAAAAGGTTCTGCAATCTATATCATTGCTAAAACCTTTAAAGATACATTTATGATAAACAAAAACAAGTTAAAAATGTTTTAACCAGCATATAGCTTGCATTTTATGATCACAGATGGAGCTCTACCAATAGCCCACTCAAGCTTGTTTTACAAAAAATGCTGAGAGAGAATCGAAAATTCAATATCTCTTTCAAATTGTCCCCAATCTTTAAACCATGGTTTCAAGCTAATTGGCTTTCATCAGTAAAGGGTAGGAGAACTAGAAACTAGATCTAAATCCCAACTCTACTGAACAGAACTTATGTAAACTGTTCCTATAAACTTGAAAGCCAATTAGCTTTTAGTTCCCCTACCCTATAAACTTGAAAGCCAATTAGCTTGAAACCATGGTTTAAAGGTTGGGGACAATTTGAAAGAGATATTGAATTTTCGATTCTCTCTCAGCATTTTTTTTAAACAAGCTTGAGTGGGCTATTGGTAGAGCTCCATCTGTGATCATAAAATGCAAGCTATAGGCAGGTTAAAAAAATTTTAACTTGTTTTTGTTTATCATAAATGTACCTTTGAAGGTTTTAGCAATGATATAGATTGCAGAACCTTTTAACTATGTGGTGAATCTGAACTGATATCAGACCCATATAGCTGTATAGTTGGTTTAACTGGATTTTAAGATATTTACGTATCTGAAAAATTTGTGCATTCAAGCTGATAAGAAACAGTTTACATATATGCTGTTCAGTAGAGTTGGAATTTAGATCTACCCTTTACTGATGAAAGCCAATTAGCTTGAAACCATGGTTTAAAAGTTGGACGCTTGAAACCAAGGTTTAAAGGTTGGGGACAATTTGAAAGAGATATTGAATTTTCGATTCTCTCTCAGCATTTTTTGTAAACAAGCTTGAGTGAGCTATTGGTAAAGCTCCATCTGCGATCATATATATATATATGTAGTACCATTTGTAACTTGAATTTAAACTTGACAATATTATCTATATATAAAATTTTGTTAGCTTATTTCTTTTATTTTAATTCTAAGATTAGCTAAATTAATTTAAATGCAATTGAAATTATTTATTTTATTATTAAATAGTGTTTTTAATAATGCATCATAATATAATATGGCCATACATATTTTTTAAACAGGAAATGTACAAAAATATTACTTTTATTTTATATTGCCGAAAATTTTTAGGATTAATACTTTTTATTATTCTTAGGACAATGTAATAAAATTAGTAAGTATATATTATGTTAGGAATATATTAATAAAAAATATAAATAGTTTAATATGATAGCAATAATAAAATAAATTATATTTTGATAAGTTTATTTGTTGACATTTTATTTACTGCATGCATTTTAAAAAAAAGCTTTAAACATAAACAGATAGGATATTAAATTATTGTAAACCTTTGCATATGCATGTAGAGGTGTTTTATATGTTTTGGAATAATTCAAAAACATAAAATGAGTATTTAAAAATATTGATTATAGTATATAAAATACATCAATAAAAGAAATTTCTATTTTATTTAAAATATGATTTTATCTGGTTTTTAAAATGCGTTTTATGTTTAATTTATAAAATTATATATTGTTTTATTATCTTTAAAAATATATTTTAATTGTTATTTTTATAAAGTTCTACAAAAATATTTCAACATTGTTGTGAATGCTGGTTTATTAGAAAATAACTTTCATTCTGTGAATATATGGGTAAATTTGACTCTTAATAAAAAAAGCTCTCAGAAATGAGTTAAATAGAGTTGTCAAAAAGGCAGTGGGATAAAAATAACAGCTAGGATAATTATGTAAGTATAATCTCATTGGGAAAAAACTATTTAAGCTCCTGATCTTAGATTAGATTTTCTCATTTTTGTCTCAATAGCTTAACAACACACACACACACACACACACACACATATATATATATATATATGCTTAAAGTTTGAAACAAATATTATAGGTTAAGTTTATAAAACATCTATTCAAAAGACTATGTTTATTGAGGATATAAATAACAACATCAGATTAAAAAATCATCTCATTGTGATAAATATCAGACTAAGTGCTGCAATATCCTTTTTTAGGATATTTTGAAGAAATTGAGGAACTATTGTTGCAATTACATAAATAAAGCAATACTATAAGACTAAACTTTTAATTTTGGAATACAAGCATTAAAAAAATAAAAGATGTTGTCAAAATAGATAATTTTTTATGAAACACTAATAAGTAATAATACTATGGATTAAACATAATTTTTATCTATACAACAGAAACAATCATGAAATTTTCCCCAGAATATCTAAAAGAGTTTTAACTATAAATCATAAAAATTTTATGTTTTTATATAAAATATTTAAGTGAATCATAAAACCTTTGGTGTACACAATAAATATTGTTTTTGATGAAGTTACAATATAATGGACATTCCTTGTGAGTATAAAATAAAAGTATACCAGGTAATATATTTTTTTATAATGTGTTTGTTAAATATGCAAGAGAATATATCTAATCAAAAAGAAAAGGCTAAAGTTAATAGCAATCAAAATAAAATAAACATATTTCTTAATGTTAATTTAGTCTGTTTACATAAATGTCTATTATTTGTTTTTTTTTCATTTCTATTTAAAACAAAATTAGATATTAATGAAAGTGTATATTTAATAAACATTTATAATATTTTTATGATTGTAAAGTAATAAGCTTATGCCTCAGAAACATAATAAACAAATTAAACATATTAATTAAATTTTGCGAAATATATATATTTATGTAATAATATATTGGACTATTTTCATCATTTATCAATAAATGTAGAAATTATGTGTAAAACTGGCTAAAGTATAAAATCATTTAACTTTCTTATGTAAATATAAATCAGAGGGATTATTTTAAAGGGTTTTCAATTAAAACCTCCTATTTCTTCCAAGAGAGATGAGAAGATTTTTCAGAGAGAAAATAAGGTCTTATTGGGAGAGAGAATAAATGTTCAATAGTTTTGCAAGTATCAAACCTTGCATTCCATTGAAATGTGAACTGTTTTTTAAAAAATAAACTTCCAGATGAAACTTTTCAAGAATTTGTCAAGCAGTGAAAAGATTATATTGTAAATTACATGGAAGTATAAAAGAACATAAGACAAAGCTTGTAAATTTACATGGGTAAGTCAAAAGTTATACTGAAACTACCACTGTATCAGCTTCATCAATGAAAGATCTTAGTTCTAACCATTTTACTGATGCTGAATTATTTATTATTGAAAAAGGTTTGAACTTTGCCATTACACTATCTACTGACACATGATTGAGTATAATGGCAGCCATTAATGAAGTTACACAAAAATTGCCTCTGGAAAAAGCAGCAGAATTAGGATGAAGAATTAAAAGAACATTTTAAGACACAACAAAAACAGAAATCAAACATTTCATATGATGAGAGGAAAGCTATTAAATCACTCAAATAGGATATATCTATAATTATTCTTCCTGAAGACAAAGGTAATACTACAGTTATAATGGATAAAACTGATTCTGATAACAACATACAACAACTTCTCACAGCATGCCAATACAAAAAGTGGCAAAATAAATCCAATTCCAAATACAGAGATCAAATTACAAGCATGGGAAGCATCACAGGTATTGATTCAGAAAAAAACCTTTTATATTTTAGCAAGATTCCTTACCTATATGGACTACATTCATAAAGACAATATTTTATTAAGGTCTATTGTTATTTATAGAAATTTACCATGTCAAAATTTGTCAAGACTTCTTGAAGTTCTTAGTTCATTGGGAAACAGAACACAATTCTTCATCAGGAATGCTAAGCACTTTGTAGAATTAGTCAGGGACATAAAAATGGAAAGAACTGACTTATTGGTAAGTTTTGATGTGGAAAGTCTATTTACAAATATACCATGTAATGAGGCATTGTCTATTGTAAGGAAAAGATAATGGAATTATTATTCTGCATAGTAATAATCTACTTTTAATATAACTCATAATTCTTCCAACAAAATCAAGGGATGATCATGAGATCACCAATGTCACCATTGCTCAGCAACATTTTCATGGAAGAACTTGAAACCACAACCATAAATACTACTTCATGTACATCTAAAGTGTGGCTTCACTTTGTTGATATCTTTGTGATATGACTTCATGATGAGGCACAATTACAGTCATTCTAGATGCATATCAATAACATATCTCCTTCTATATAATTTACAATGGAATCTGAATAACATAAATTGGAATTTTTAGATGTTCTTGTGACAAGAATACCTCAAAGAAAAGTAAAAATAACAGTGTATAGGAAATCAACACACACTGACAAGTACTTGGCATATACAACCAATTGTACCAGTATCCCTAAGTATAGAATTATAATATCACTATAAAACACAATAAAAGAAGTTTGTTTGGAAACCAATGATTTGGAAAATGAAAAGATTCACATAGGATCAATTCTCATGAAGAATGAATTATCCATCAGTGGTCATCAAAAAAACCTTTAGTAGACAACAAAAAGAGACACCAAAAAATAAATATTAGTACTGTAGTGTATTTATACATACCAGGAATAGAAAACAAATTAAAAAAAACCTACAATTATTATAACATTAGAACAGCTTTCTAAAGACATACAATACTTTGAGGAATTCTTACTTATATCAAGCCTAAACTGGAAATGCTGAAAAATAAAAACTGCATCTATGAAATACCATATGAATGTGGAAGAAAATATATTGATGAGACCTGTCACCCTTTTGAACAGCAATTGAAAAAAGACAAACTAATGATTAAAAGAGAAAAACAGATGTGTCTATCATAGTAGACCATGTATGTATTAATGACCATATGGTTAATTGAGAAAATACAAAAATATTGAAACAGAAAAGAAAAAATGCAAAGAAAAAAATTCAAGAAAGCTGCTCATATGACAATTGCAAATAATTCTATAAGTCAAACCATTTTGGCAATACATAATGTATGTAAGCCTTTAATTAACCTTGCTCTTAGAAAAAAAATAAAAAAAATAAAGGACTCAAGAGAAATTGGGAAAAAAATTTGAAAGGACTCAAGAGGATTTGAACCAATCCTCTTATATATATATATATGTTGATATGAAAATTTTCACGGGTTACATATATAAAAGACATATTTTTCGGTTCATCCGTGCTAAAAAAATTTAATATTGATATACAGACGTTTCAACTTGATCACACAAGTCATGTGTGATCAAGTCGAAACATCGGTATATCAATATTTAAATTTTTTTTAAACCGATGAACCCGCAAAATATGTCTTTTATATATATACGAAAATTTCGACTACCAGTTGCCTCTGAGAAAATAGCTCAGTTGGTTAGAGTGTTTGCCTTAAATTCAATATTCAAGAATCTAAAGGTGTGAGTTCGATTCTAATGCTAATACTGTCACTGGTCAGGCCAGAAACACCTGAAGAAAAGTGGAAAAGAATACCACTTACTTACCTGTGCTGTCTATTTGTGTGTTATTACTAACAAGTTGTTTGTATTTAAAAAGTTTAAATAAAGTTTAAAATTTTCTGTACATTCAACATTTACTGATAGATGATGGAAATAATACAACATATTAGCACATCTAATATACCATCGTCATAAACCTTCAAGAAAATATATTTATGTATTCATTTAGCTATTTGCACTAATATAACTTTTTTTTTTTTCATAGTGTGATGCTTACAACACACGATATATACATTTATAAAATAATGTAATAAGTATAATAAATAAATAGTAATCAATTTAGGTGTAAACTATTCAACAAGGAATATTTTATTTGCTTTTTAATTTTATATATACTTATTTTTTTATTATTCTTTTTTATATCAATAAATTTTCATTTCGTTAATAAAACTGTTTTTCTGTAATCATTAGTAATTAATTATTACACTTATTTATTTATTCATATTTTTATATACAATATAACTGGTAACGCCCGAATTTTATCTAAAAAGTTAAATAATATTGTAAATTAAAATATTTGTGGAGTAGATAATGTGAATACTGTAGAGAAGTTTAAATATTTATTACCTATTTAAAAACATGTCTGAATTCAATTAAAATCCATTTATAATTTAAACATTTTAATAATCTAAAGGATTTAATTACTTATATTCTATTCAACATTAATTTAAACTTTGAGAGTTTGTATATATATATTTGCTAGACAGAATATTAGATAAACATTTTACATATTTCATTTTAATACCATTAAAATTTTGACAATTCAAACAGAACTTGAATAAGATATTTTATCTAAGGGAAATACTGTTACATTTAGCGCTCTTAAACGTGAGGTTTGACTAACGCTAAATGTAACCGTATTTACCTTGGGTAAAAGATTTGTATACATAAGAGAAATTCCGTTAATTAAAAAATATTGTAACAAAAATAAAAATAAATAATTACCATTATATTTATTATTTATAAAATGTGATTAATAAATTAAAATAATTAAACCTTATTGCAATGTTTACCATTTTAGTTGTTTCAAATCAGATGCATTTTCACCTTTAGATGTTTAATAAACTTTGACAGCAATAAATGTCATGATTGCAGTGCATCATAATGAAGATACATAGTTTATTACTAGTTTACTATTTTATATTTGTCTGCAGATTTTGATATTATAGATACTAAGATTGTTACTATATTGTAACATTTACATTATGATATTTAATGAACAAACAGTAAGCAAAGATAAACGATTACTAATAGTGATCAAGTGTTATTTGCTTGGTCGTGGATTCTCGACTCAACTTACTTAAAAGCAAAGAATTTAAATACAAGCATGCATATGTTCTAATTATATATAAAAATGTATGTGAATATACATAATTTTTATTATTTTGAATTATAAATTTACCTAGTTAAAATAGATGTCAATAGTTTACATAGAGCTTTCCTAGCTTATTATTTTTCTATGTTATTTTTATTCAAAGACATGCAAAAGTACTTCAAAATATTTAATTAAGTAAGAAAAAATGATCTGCAATTGTTAAAAGATGCGAGAACCTCCATTGAATTCAAAACCATACAAAGTAAACATTATAATAAGAAGCAAACAAAGTAACTACTGTTGAAACAATCTAGATGGAAAAATTCTATTTTTATTGCAGGTTCACAAATAGAACATATGCTGCACACAAATATACAAGAATTTGGGAGAGAAAAACTCAAGTTTTTCTATAATTTCTGTAAAACAATTTTTAATTTTAAAAATTGTTTAAAAACAGTATTACTAGTGTATATGCATTCACTGAAACTGATATAGATCCAGACATAGCTTAATAGTCAGTTTAATTGAAATTATTTTTTAAGAGAAGAAAGAAAAATGAGACAAAAAAAACTAAAATGCATCATTGATAAATAACAGGAGGTATTTGAAAATAGATTACCTGTATAATTGCAGAATAAGAAACCTAGACTAATGAAAGAAATAAGAGTGGGCAAAACAACTTGCATTAGTAAAGAGATGAGAAATAAAATAGAATAAAGTTGGAAAATATAAATTATTTATAAGATATACATATATCTGACTTATTAGTGAATTGAAGAAAAATATAAGAAAATAAAAATATTACAAAAAAAGATATGTTTAGTACAATTTGTAGCATTATAAAACATTTATAGATGAATAACAAAACTGTAGGAAAAAAAGTATCAATTGAAGCTAATAAAATAAATTACAAGTAAAAACAGTACATGCATTACAAAGATGAAAAAAAGAAACATATAGACAAATTGTGGAAAACGATAAACAATCTATGTTATATGAAAAGGAAAGTCATACAGAACAGGTTAAAATGGATTGAAAAATAAAACTATTAAAGCTTTAAGAGAGATAAAATCTTGAAGATCACAAGAAATTGATGAGAATCCAGTTTAAATTATTGAAGTATGGTAAAAAAATAGAATGCAAAAATTAGTTATATATGTAATAATAATTAATTCAATATAAATATAATTTATATTCCTGGAGTTATGTAATTATATAAGGAATTTAAACAGACTTTCAAACTCCCTTCATCTATTCAATCTATTTCATACAGCCAATACACATTACCACACACATGTGTAAAAGATAAAGAATCTCTAATATTTGTATTTCATGCTGAACCACCAATCATCAGTTGGTCCAGATCATAATCCCTCCCCCACATACATATAATCAGTGCTTGGTTTATATTAAGATAGCAAATCTTCAAACTCTAATGGACAGGCTTCAATTTACTCCATCCTCTAACTCTTCATCCATCCATCCAACACCCAACTGACAAGTGCTGGTTTAGCACAAAATATGTATATTGGACATCATTTATCTATTATGCATGTGTGTGGTCATGTGTATCAGTTGTATGAGATAGATTTGATAGCTAAAGAGAGCTTGAAAGTCTGTGTTCAAATTCCTTATATAATTATATCTGTAATGTAATTTATAACTCAAGATAATAGATAGGAGATTTTCATTAAGGAGTTATAATCCTTTCAGAGAAAATTCCTAACTTAATAAAACATGAGAATTTTAGAACAATGATTTGTTACCCACTAAAATAATATGCTGTTGTATATATAATTACATATATAAAAAATACTTGGTAAAAGTAAATTATATACTGCTTTAGAATTACATATTGCTTGGGAAACAAATTGCTTCTTAGTTTAAGTTCAGCTCATCCTTCACCTATTAATATATATATATAGATATGCAATTGTCCAATTGTATGAGGTATTAGATTGACATAATATCTATATGGGTATGACGGCAATATCAAAGCCAATAAGGGCTTTGTGCATTCCATCATTGATTTTTTTAATAAAATGGACAGTTGAATAGTTGAAGGGGTAAGAATAT
The DNA here is from genome assembly GCA_028023455.1 of Epiperipatus broadwayi. NCBI lineage: Eukaryota > Metazoa > Onychophora > Udeonychophora > Euonychophora > Peripatidae > Epiperipatus > Epiperipatus broadwayi. The sequence goes on along the minus strand of JAQFVV010001660.1, from coordinate 39,923 downwards.
TGAAGCATGTCTATTAAAGTTTGAGAAATTTCTATCAATATAAAGCAAGCATTGATTGTATGTATGTGCAGCAGATTATGATCTGGCTCCACTGGTGAGTATGAGTTCTGCATGAAATATGCATATTGGGGATTAAGTATATTTTTTGTATGTGTGTGATTATGTGTAGCAGTTGATTGATATGGAGTGGAAGATGAATAGCCAAAAAAAAATCCTGAGTTCAAATCTCTCTAATTACATATATAAGAAACATTCAGTATAAACTAATTACGTATTGGCTTAGAACTAAATACCAGTTTGTTTTATCATTTACATATATGATCACTAGATGGAGCCTACCAATAGCTCTAATCAAGCTTTATTTTACAAGTGTCAAAAGAGAAAGAATTCAAAATGTCTATTCTTTCTTTTTCGGCACTTATAAAATAAAGCTTGTTTAGAGCTATTGATAAGCTCCATCTAGTGATCATTTAAATGCAAGCTTAAAAACAAGTTACAAAATTTATGACTTGTTTTATTAATTTATATATATGTTAACCCACCTTGTTACTTACAACAAAAATCTGTTTATACTTTATTGCATGGGTTGAAGATATTTATGTTAACATTTTTTTGAGTATTCAAATATGTATAACAAGTAAAAACACATTCATTTTAAAAAAACTTTTTTCAAAAAAGAAAAGAGATCTTTTAAAATTAGGTTATATTTGTTTAAAGTATTTTATCCAAGTTTAATTCTTCCATAAATTTAATGCATTACATTTCCATCTGTGTTAATAATCTGATCAAGATATTTGTAATATTTAACACCTTCTAAATCATTATTACTAATCTTTATTAACTTTTTCTATAAAAAGAAACCATTGAATATTTCTTTAGTGTTTTTAGCATTTATGTTTACTCACAATATCTTATTTTATATGGTAATTTTTACAACAATGAAGCATTATTTGCAAAAATAATTATATATGCAAAATCTAAAACTTCTATAATATGTTTTAATTTACAAAGCACAGATAGTTGAAAACTGAAATGGTTTGGAGATATGAGATCACTTTGCCACTATCAATATTAATATTCTTAGCATCACAAGTAATCTAATCACTTTTGTTGCATTTTGATAAGTATTCTTTATAACATGAGAATATTTCAGGTCAATATCTTGATGGTCCAAAACTTTAATCAACATAAAAATGCTTATGGAATCAAATGTCTTTACATAATCTACAATTCCAAAGAATAATAGCAACTCAGATTCATTGATCCTTTCAATAATTTTTTTCAATATTTGAATATGATCTATTATGCTGAAACTCATTTTTAAACTTTCTTTTAGTTGATTTGAATTAAAATCTCATTATAAATTAATGATCTTAGTAAAAATTTTGCATAAAACCAATAGAAGATTGATAGATCTGTAATTGCTAATATATTCTTTTTAACTCTTTGAAAATATCAATCTCACCATTGCAGCCTTCCAATCATCTACAATATCTTTATCATTTAAACATTTGTCATATAGCTTTGTTCATAATTTCTTTTATTTTTACACTTCATTTAAAATATTACTAATAATTCCTCATTTTCCTTCTCCATAGATTTAATTGCATACTTGACAATTGTCAAGATATAAACATCACATGATCACTATTTCTTATGCTTGCTCTTAACTGTTATTAAAACAGGCAAAACTCTCTCTATATATTGCCACTCTGATTATTCTGGCTTGCACTGAATGGCAATACATATAGAGAATTGTGCCCATTTTAATGACGAGATATAATTATAAAATGTAATTCATTTTTATTTTTATTAGTATATATATTTTTATAGAACTTTTAGACACATGTCATGGCATTATTCTTCTTTTCAATTATAATGTTCTCTTGTTTTTTATCATTAAAATAACCTTTCTTCTGACATTAAGTATTCTTTTATATGTTTGAGATCTTTATGCCAATTCACAGTTAATATTTTTTATATTATTAACTATTTTTCATACCATTTTATAGAATTTCATATATTCAATTTTTCTTGATGGATTTAAAATATTTTTATATTTCTTCTTTATATATTATCTTTTCTCAGCTGAAAGTTTACTGATGAATTATTGCTTTTTTGTATCAACTGTCTTTGATAAAACTTTTTTTCTTAGTGATCTTAGTTATGTTTGAACTTTATTAAAAATCAATCAATATTTTGAAATGATTTACAAGTTTTAATTTAAATTTACTAGACTGCTTCTGAGAGTTAGAGTTATCAATTGTTAATATTATTTTTCTTAATTGTTTTGTCCATTTAGCTTAGTTTTTACATATATCTCACATCTCTTTAAATGAATATAACTTCCTAGGTCGAATTTATTAAGATCATTATATAATAAGGTATTTATTTATATAGCACTATATTAATAAATTGTAATTGTAACTTAGCAATCAGGCTATTATAATCTTTTAATATATATATTGTTTGCTAACCAAAATATAATTCCATTTTGTTGTATTTTCATTTGGATACTTCTACATCCAGTTCTATTTAACACTTTTTTTGATGAATTATTTCATAATATTTAGTTTTTCTTTTTCTGTAAATTTCACAAATATGTATTCTCTCTCATTATTGTCTTCACAACCATGTTTATTCACAGACCTTTTATTGTTTAATCATTTTCTAATTCTAGCATTGAAATCTCATATGACAATTTTAAAAGTTTCTTTGATATAATCAAAAACATTCTATATACATCCTTTACTTTTTCATCACAATGAGTTCTTATGGGGATATAAATCTGAGTTTTCTGCATTTGACATTTTTGATAATAACTAATGTTATCAATCTTTCTGATGTATTATCAATTTATACCACACTGTTATTCTATTTTATACTTATAATAATTACCATTTTACTTGTATATTCATTATTTGTATTTTTATTGTAAGATACACTTCCATGTTTTATATCAATTGTTTCTTTACTTTTTCTTCTAACTTTACAAAATTCACCAATTTTCATTTAATATTAAAACAGTTCCTAATTCATGCATTTACAATTCATTTAAAAGTGATATATAGTTGTATATTGACAAACAAAAGAACAACAAATGACAGGCTATGTCTATAATTGGAAGATTATTAGTACCCTTTTTTTTCAATTGCTATATGATTTATTGTCTGATGAGTTTATAATATTTACAAATTTATCTTGCTTTTAAAAAAACCCAACTGTTTCTAGTACTTGAAAAAAAGACTGGTATTTTTTGGTTTTAAAGGTAAAAATCAATAAATTCACTATGACAGGTAATGTGTGTTGGTGAGCAGTAGATTGATATTTGTTACCATAGGAATAAAGATTATAGTAAAAATAGTGGTAACAACAAAAATATATGAAGTGAAAATAAGGAATTTGTCCTCATTGGTTCCTTTAAGGCCTCAAAGAAAAATTTAAAACTATCTTTTCAATTAATAGCAAATTTCTTTCTCTTATTCTTTAAAGTCTTAAACTGAATTTCATTTTAGATAAAATAATATTTGATCACATCACTAATTTTTTAAAATTGAGCATTATAAAGATTGCTAAAAATATTTCTATTGTTTGACATAGATACTTTTATGTATTTTAATAACTTAAGTACATTATTAATCAATTTTTAAATATTAATTTGAATAAGAATATTAAAATAAACATCACATGATCTATGCTTGCTTATAACTGTTAGTAAAGCAACCAAAACTATCTATATGTATTGCCATTCTATACAAGCTAGAGTAATCAGTGGATGTCAGAAGATTTGTATATAAAATCCTAAGATCTATGTGTAGTGCTCTCAGATCCAAGGTTCCTTATTGATGAAAGTCACAAGTCAGAAACTAGTCCAGGGATATTGGATTAATAGGCACTATATGGGGATTTTATGCACAAGCCTTCAGGCATCCATTGATTACTCTGACTTGCATTAAGTGGCAATACATATAGAGAGTTTTGCCTGTTTTAATATTAAATAAGTATGTAAAGTTTTGGTTTTGTGATGCATTTGATGTAATGTTAAACAAAATGTAAATCACATTTGTGTAAAGCAACAATTTTTTTTTCTATAAAAACAAAAATCATCACCATGGCTTACTTATGTTAAAGAAATCAAAGGTTTCTTTAATGAGATATGACTCATAAAAGCTTGGACTAATTTTTTTAGGGTTTAATGGATTTATTTAAGGTTTCACATTATAGAGAAGTTAAAATAACTTTATTGCTTATTTAATATTAAAAATATATGTAGAATAATATAAAATGTAAATCTTTAACTATAAAATAATATAGTAGCTACAAATTTACTTACCATTTGCCAATCTTGTTTCACCACTCTGACAGCTCTGTAGGCTAAATAATTTGCAATTCCTTCATTTAGCCAAATGTCATTCCACCATAGAGGAGAAACAATATTTCCAAACCACTAAGATAATAACATATCAACAATATATCTTAGAACCATGCATAACATTTGTATTATGATAATCAAATTTACACATAAAATGAAAAATAAATTGTGGCCAGTGATATACAGCTGCAATCTTTAATAATTAATAATCAGTGATAAAGATGATGATGAAAGAAAAGTTTTTAATTTTTCCAATGATTCAAAGTTGTACAAGTCAAAATAACTACTATAAGACTGCTGTATAAAAAAAAAAAATTAAAAGAAATTAAAATAAAAAATTTAAAAGAAATTAAAAAAAAAAAAAGTAAGTAATGTATTCAGAATAATGAATTTTTTAAGCATCTCTATTGCTGAACAGACAAAAATAAAACTATTATATATATTCATTATAAATAGAATTTTATTCTCAGACATTTTCCTTATATATAAATCCTTCAGCCTCAGAAAAAAATGAATTTATTTTTATCTATGTTAATAAAACTTTAAATATTATTTATGTATGATGCTAGAAAAGTTAATACTTTGAAATACATATATATATATGCGATAGAGATTTTGAATTCTATCTCTTTCGACGTTTATGTAAACAAAGCTTGTTAGGAGCTATTGCTAAAGCTCCATCTAGTGATCATATATATATATATATATATATAAACAATGCATACTGCTAACTGAAATATACATAAAATATTTGAAAAGTCCTATAGCTATATTATTTCAGCCACACTCCTCTTTTAAATGAAGAAAACTTTTTTTATTTAAAGGGGGAGTGTAGTTGGGAGTAATATAACTATGGAGCATTTCAAATAAATACATTGTGATATGTACATATCATTTATTATTTCCTTATAGTTTATAAGTGACTAAATAAAGAAAACAATTAAAGATTTTATGTTTAATAAATATACTTATAATTTGAGTAAATATAGAATAAATGAATAATTTATTTATCAAAATTTAAAAAAATAAAATATTTTTGTTAAGTTATATCATATGATAACAATGATTTTATTGAGGTTAAAGAAGGAGAATCTCATCTTCATGACTAATAAACAAAGGACTGTGTCATTGTTGGTTACTAGGTGACAGAAACAAGCTCAGCAAGAAAAAGATATACTTTTTGTTTTTTAAAATTTGTGTTTTATATTCATATATTTATAGCAAAGAAATAATGCACTGTGAGTAGACAATCATGTAGGAGGAGGGAAGAACATAAACTCCCCTCATTTTATATTTTTATGAGTAAAATGGAATTGATAACAATAATTAATTGCCTTGAAGCTATCAAACTGTTAGATTTGCCATGGATGGTAATATTGACAAGAAGAATAGATGAATATCATCTAATGATTAAAATTGTTCATGGAGCCCTACATTTGTGTTTTCTATCATGAAAGTGCCAAGGAAGACACCACAAAATAATGGAGCTTAAGCCAAAATTATTTGCTGAACTTGGTAACAGATGCCAATATAAACATTTCTTTGAAATATTTATGCAGGTAGATTTCATTTGTTATAATAATAATTAAAAGCACAATGACAACTTATCAATAGATATTTATCAAAATCTCCTTCTTTATTAATAATTTTAATTGTTAATGCAGTCTTACTTTATCATTCAATAACCATTTAAATAGTAAAATCAAGTAGGTAAAGCTTAAATCAATTATGAACATAAATCTAAATTTAAAACATAACCAATATTCCATATAATTTATTTTGTATTATATAATAATTATTATTAATAAGAGCATTAATTAATTTGAAAGATACATTATACAAAAATAATAATTAAAAGAAACAACAATTATGAAATTTTCATTATATTTTTTTTTGTGAGAGAGACTCTGTAATTAATCATTTTATAATTGTATGTGTTAATGATTTTAATTAGAAGTCATATTTACTAATTGCAATCTGACAGAGATAGATTATAAATATACATTGACTGATGTTAGGTTGCAGTTGTTGAATTAAAATTATGTTATTTGTCTTAGCCACCTAAATGAGTTAACATTTTCTTTAATAAATACATATTTTATTATTAATCTTAATAATTGTTGATTGATCTCTGGCATAAAATATTCTATTATACAAAATTATTTTATTATACAATTTATTTTTATTATTACTATAGTTAATTGTATATTACATACTATACCTTATCAGCAAATAAATCATCACTTATTGAATTTTATTTTTTCTTCTGCCGAGCAAAGACACATATTTATGGATTCACTGGCATCTTATAAATTCTATGAATTCATTATAAATGTAAATCTAAATCATCATAGAATCATGTGTAGATTAAATTATTTATTAGTTATATTCTGACAGCTTAAGCACAGCACTTAGTTCCTTATATTTTGAATCGCCTAAATATATAGTGCCTAATTGGAGGAAACTACATTATTCATAAATTTTATTGGTTGAATTTTAGATCATCCCAGATGTATGAGATATTTGCAATCCAAGCTAGCTCTTGTCACTTACAATATCTTCCATTATATTTAAGGCTACCCAAAAAAATCTGTAGAGCATTTATTGAACAATCAGCTTTACTTATCATTAATTTGGTTATCTAAATTTATGGGGCATATTATTGTTAATCAGCTTATACTTACTATTATATTTATTATCGCTGTTCATTAATAAAATGCACTATTACAATATATATATAACACCTATTATAAAAAAACATTATATGTAATATACAAACAAAAAATACTTATTTTATGATAAATTTACATAATTTTATAAAGCAAATATAAATATAATACACTGTGATATGCAAAATCTTTTTGCCACAACTAAGTTCATAAAAATGATATGTTTAAAAGTGTGAATGCACCATTTTCATGTGCATCTTTAAAAAATTGGATTATATATATATCCACAGATGGCGTCCTACCAAAAACACCTATCAAGCGTATTTTCGTTTACATAAACGTCAGAGTAGTTAGTATTCACTATCTCTAACTATAATTCCACTTTCAGATCATGATTTCAAGCTATTTGCTATCGTCAGTGAAAGACAGCAAATAGCTTGAAATCATGATCTGAAAGTGGAATTATAGTTAGAGATAGTGAATACTAACTACTCTGACGTTTATGTAAAATACCTATTAGGACGCCATCTGTGGACATAAATACAAGCGTTAGCAAGTTTTTTAACTTGCATTTTTGTTTATCATATATATATATATAATTTGGAGAGTGAAAAAAATCCACTACAATATTTTAATACAACCTTCAAGGGGCAATCTGTTTATTCAATGATTGAAAAATAAATTACTATCCATTCATTTCTAATCTTTATATAGGAGCATAAACAAATTAACATTGGTAAATGTGAAATTTAAATCAATTGAGATATCCATACAGCTTTCAATTTCAAATTTATTGGTGCTAGAATTTGGTTATGCATATACAAAAAAACTCAAAAATGAATGGAAAATAATTTACTTTTCATTTATTGTGCCATATATTTAACACTGGAGAGCACTTAAATAACATAATGCTTTTCAATTTACTGATTCAATATTTAATTGATTGCTTTTTAATTAACATTGTGATTTAATTCTAATTTTAAAAAAATACATGGAAGATCTCATTAAACTTTCAATATTTATATGTATATATTCCATAAAAAATTTTTATTATAAATATACATTCCGATAATTTTTCATAATAATAAATTATGTTTATTAAATTTGTAGTGCTAAATATGTATAATCCATTTATAGAGCTTCTATTTATAAATGGCCATGTCTGATTTATTACCGTATATAAAAGACTCGATGGTTGGGTAGATTTGAATCATTCTTTATTTAACTAATATTTTAGCTTAATACAAAAATGAGAACACTGTTTACAAGTTTGTTAAAAATGATTCTGCAGGAGTTCGACCAGTGATATACTATTATTCATCTCCATTTAAACTTAGTTACTCCATACATGGATCATCAATATGCATTTTGTACTTTAAAAAAATGAGTATAAAAAGACTTTGATCTGAGATTCATACTTAGATCAAAAATTTTTTTTTCCCACATATCAAAAAAAAAAAAAAAATGAAGAAAACTCAAAATTATTTAATGTAGATGGCTCATGGATAATTCAGATAAACTTGTAGTACTGATTGCTAAATGGATATAATATTATTTCACATGAAAAAGATTTGAAGATGAATGTTGATAACTCATCAAATGTAAATATGAATGTAATGCAGAATTTATCCTTGCTAACATTATTGTCATACATCTATGAATATTGATTGAATCCATTGTTTTATTTCTTAATATGCTATTTTCAAGTATTAAACATGCATAACAATCTTTTTATTAGTATTAATTGGACAATACTGCAAACAATATCTTTTTTTAGTTTTATGATAACCACATTCATAGTTGTGTAAATATTTTGACAGTATGGATTTTTTTTTCTTAGCTAAGAATAATTCAGTATCCATTTAATGATTGACGATTAGTGTCTAGGATGACCAAGTGTGAGAGTCAAAATCTAATGCTTTCTGAATTGTTTTTTAGCTGAGTCAAAAAATTAATTTGGCCAATTGACTGGAATGATTGGGCTCATTTTCTCTTGTACATTTGAATATCAGATGACCTTTTTAGTCATTTTATTAGCAATTATTTATCTAAATTATTTATTAATTTATTGTTTCATATATTAATAATAATAAACATTATTTTATTTTTCAAAATAGTGCCATGTATCCACTTTAATTTTTATCTGAAAATTTTGGAGGGGAAATAATATGGTGAATTCCCTGTTATGTTATAGGATATTAAATATTAAAGTCACTCTATCTATTATTGTCTTACATATATATATATATATATATATATATATATATATATATACAATATATATATAAATATATATATATATATATATATATATATATATAACTTTAGGTTTTGATAATGTCAATCTTTAATTTATTAATTTATTTTAAATGTCTTTTCTGAGTGGTTAATTTTAACTTTGAGATTTGATTCGAAGTTTGGTATAGCTTTTATGTTTAGTAGTATATCATGGAAGTTTCACCCTAAATACTCTCCATGTTTTGTTCTATATTTTTTTAATTCTATTGAGAACCACATGGAAACGTTTCTTACCAAAGCCGTATTTTTACAACTGAGATAACATTCAGCTTGTTACCTTCATCTTTAGAATATAAGAAAGATGCATTATATATATGCTTATATATGAGCATTTATATCAATTTAAAACACATTTATTAAGATGCCACTATTTTACAATTATCCGCTGTGTATTCGCATATATACTTTTTGAATAAAAATGGGTTATATATACATTTTAGGAAGATTATGTATCCTAATTTTCAACCAGAAAATTTGCTGTTGTTGATGAAACAGTTACTCTCAAAATTGATATTGAAAAATAACGAAGTGTTGCATTAATTATATTATCACATTTGAAATAAGAGTTAAAAAAAGTAACACACATTTATATATATATATAAACATTGCCCGTGATATTATAAACTTTTAACTTTATAGATAAACTAAAACAATTTTTAAATAGCCCACTAAAACCAAAGGTTTTTTTAAACAATTCTTCATAAACAAATCTATAAAAATAAAAGCAGTATTTACCACCCTTGATAATTGTCAGAGTTTGGGCTTTTTCCATTCTGGTTACCGCTAGCTAAAACTTACTACTACTCATTTATTAACGAATCCAAAAACTTATAGTTTTTGTTTCTGCTATTTTTGTCATTGTAATAAATTACATAGGTTAATATAGATAATGAATTGATAAATATACCTGACTGACATTTATTACTAGTTAAATCATTCAGATCGATGCCACAAATTAAATATGTAACAAATCTTAAACTATCACTCAGTGTAAACTCCTGTTGATAGGTCTCTGTCATAATACTTGTATTTTATGAACAAATCTCGATTATCTAAAGACCTAAATACTTTTGAAACCCTTAAATTTTTATAGAAATGATAGACATTTCTATTTATTTGTCTTAATTACAACTAATTTTATATACAAAAGTAATCAGTCATTTATATATGTGATATTTAATCTATCAAATAAATAATATTTATTAGTGGCTTATCAAGTATTTCAAGTTTCTAATTCACTGATGATCAAAGGTTGCTTTTGAAATATGTAAACAATCAGAGAGATTGGTTTGGAAGATTTTATACTAAATGACAGTTTAATATTTATTTCTTATTTATAGGAGTGTTTTATAAATCTGTAAAATTTGATTGGCTACAAATATTTATTAGTATTACTTTTATGTTCATATAATGAAATATTTCTGTTATTTAGGTGTTATCATGTGGTTATTAATTATCCCCATATATTAGAAAATGTGAATATATAGTGAATGCAAGTGACAAATTTCTAAAATCATCTTCTGTTCTGGACAATTTTTATTTTCAAAAGTAACTTTATTGCCTATGAATACAAGGAATAAATAGTAATGCAAATACAAAGTGAAAAATTGAACAAATTGTCTTGAATTATAGAGAATTTTACACTGAATAATAGAGAGATTGGTCATATAAAAGACAAGTTTTGCATATACATACAATTTAAATTAATCATAGGCTAATTAATATTGAAGATTGTATTGCAATTAATACTTTATGCTGTGGCAATGATAAGAATGACCAAATTTTTTCAGACTTACTTTTTTTTTAAATCTAAAATTTTAATCTAAAATTTGAATGATTTATATACAAAAATTCAGACTATCATAAGAAATTCTCAGCAATCTCGAAAAGTCTTTCAAATTAACTCTCATTTTGACTATAGATCTATTCATCGGCATGGCTGATTAATGTATTTATTACTACACAAAAAGATTTATGCTTTAGGAACATTAATGAGACAAATATTGTTGTTGCTAGATCAGATAGTTTCAACTTGCATTACTAGTTTAATTGGTATTTTTTTTATTAAAGTATAGTTGACATTTTTTTAGTTTAATACATGAAAAAATTTCTGATATATTTTTAATATTTATATCTTGATTCTTTAATTTACACACACGTATATTGATAAATTATTATTTTGGGGGGGAAAAAACGTGTATTATTTTGCATTACAATCCGATATTTCGACGGACTAGCAACCACCATTATCAAAGTTAACTTTTGAAAGAAAAATCGTTAGATCTCAAACAATTATTATTTTTTCCTAAAAATAATAATTTATCTACATCATACAATCGTGAAAACGTTAAATATAATATATATATATAATAAAATGAAAACTAAATGTTAAAACATTTAACGACTAAACAGGTTTGAATTTGAAATACGAAACAATTTATTTGAAGCTAAGTATATATATTATTTAAGATAATGGAAGTGATTTCTTTTTTGTATACTGCCAATATCATTGTATCACCTCTCTTTGTCAAAAAAACTAGAAGTATATTTCATATCTCAGATCTTATGGAGAATAACTTTCTAATAAGTGATATTATTAAGAATTTTATAGAAAACGCTTCTTTATAAGATCTTAATTAGCAAATATAAATAAAGGTATATTTATTAAAATTATACATATATATATATAATGAATTACTGTATTCCAAATTATTAGGAAGATATCAAACTTACGGCACATACAACTCTAATAATCTTACTAATCATTTTTTAGGCTAAACATTGTAACATTATTTTAGCTCAAATATATGTTTTAAATTTTAATTAAAGATAAATATGTCTTATTATTAGACGCAGCCATATAGAATAATCATTTCAGTTACACTTTTTTTCTATACTTAATAAGTACTTATAGTCTTTAACTTACCACATATACATTAATCGCACTGCATAATGATGTCTGAGAAAGATAAATAACCATCAAGATGTATTTTGTATTAAACTAGAGAATTGCGTTGTAGTAGTGTGAGAATTAAGTTTGGCATCTTCACTGCAAATTATAATAATTTGATATTGATAAATATTGTTCAATGATACTGAAGGCATGTGAAACATCATAACGTAGATCAATTTACAAATACTGACTCTGGAAAATCTTTTTTTTTTTTTCAGATAAGTTTATTCTAAAGTATGAATTGTAAAAAATAAAATTATATTAAAAAAATGGAATGGAGTTGAATAAATCTTTCGATGTGGTTATATTTGCTAATATATATATATATTGTTAATCTTTAAAGTTTAAAATAGATACCCAGGCAAAAAAAATAGCATGATAATTTCTAACATTAACATGATAAATAATTATCATTAAGGTATTCATCTGGGAAGAGTGGGAATGTGTGCAACTTTCATAATAATTTATAATAATTTCACATTATACTGATCAAAGGTAATGGTGGTATTGGAAGATACTTAGGTTAATTAACAAAGTACTGTTTCGGTGTGAAGTTCATATTGAAGATCATTTGCATTTTTTAGATGTCTTTATCTGTGCATGATTCATACTACTTTTTACTGATATCTTGATTGGATTACATTACCCAGTTGCTTAATGGTGCTACACAAAGTTGAAACATTAAGATGATAGCACTATAAATCATGCATGAATGAAAACAGATAATATCTTATTTATCTCTGTAGCTTATGAAAATCAAATTCTAATATATATATATATATATATATAAAGAATATATGTTACTATGTATACAATATTAATACATTAACTAATTATAGATTTATTACTTGGTGCGCAATTTGTCTTGCAAGATTTAAAGCTGATGCAATCTCATCTTCAAATGAAGTAAAATAAAAATTAGTTTGTATAGTAACAAGACACCAACCACTCATTCCTTGCTTCAGAGTTTCAAAAACAGGAACAATATCTGTAGTTAAAAAAATAAAATTTGAAACTCAATTAAATAGTAATAATATTTAGTAATAATTAAACTATAAATTAAAGATAAAAATCATTGCTTAATTCAAACTCTTTGTATTATATAGCTTTATATTTTAATTAACATTGATATATTTTTAATTTATATCATAACATTTTTTATATTCTCATTATAAAAATACATATATTAAAATAAAATTTCACTTTCATGATAGGTATATATATATATATATATATATTAATTCTAATGTTTTCACGGATAAAAGATGTCATATTATTATTACTATTTGCGGGATATTCCGTGTAGTGAAAAAGCTAAATGCTGACGTTTCAGTACAATATCAAGTACCTTCCTCAGAGTGTCCTCTTTCTCAAATCATCATGCATTCTTATGATTTGAGAAAAAGGACGCTCTGAGGAAGGTACTTGATATTGTACTGAAATGTCAGCATTTAGCTTTTTCACTACATGGAATATCCCGCAAATAGTAATAATAATATGACAAATATATATATAAACACACATTATATTTAATGTTTTCATGGTTGTATGATGTAAATAAAGTACTTCTTGGGTTAAACTATTTTTCACTTTACACTGAATCTCATGGCCAATGGGATTACCTATGGTAGCACAAATTTGTAATTTTACATTGTCAAAATATGAAAATATTATATTTAATTCTTATAATTTTGAAGATATTAAAATTTATACTAGATATGTGTTGATGATGTTTTTGTTTGTGGTCCTAAAGACATTATTGATGTGTTTTTTTATATAATCTGAATAATTTAAACAATTTAAAATGGACTATTGAGAATGAACAAAATGGAAAAATAAAATTTTTGGATTTACAAATATTTAGAGATGCTACTGATTTAAATTATAAATTAATTTTTAAACCTATCGGAGAAATAGGATATATTCATTTTAAATCATGTGTTCCAATGATACATAAAATGGCAAGTCTGAAATCGTTTTTGCATCGCAATAATAAATTATGTAAATATAAGAGTGATAAAATTTTAAATATTGAACTCTTTGCTAATGAATTTTAAAGGTGGTTATGATAAAAAACAAATTTTGCATACAGTAATTAACAACAAACTTTCAGATTATACTTGAATCATTGATTACTAATCAAGACCTAAAATAAGTATCAACAAATAAAAATCACTGTGAACCCTGAAGGACTTTGGTTGGTGTGTTGAACAGCTACTGTGAACACTTGCAGACACAGGAGTTTGATAATAATTAGGGGTGGATGTTCAGCTCCATTGACCTCAGTGTGCAAGATGATATGGACAAATGATTTGTTCTCATGGTGTGCAAGTAAATCCAGTTTGATTTAAAGACTACAGGAATTAAATGTTGTATTGGTGGGTGTGAGTTTGCATTTCTTTTTTTTCAAGTGTGGTGATAGTGGTCATAAGGGACTTGGTTCATTTGGGGGGGGGGGGGTGATCGACAATCATTGTCTAGCCTGGGAATACCTGCTGGGAGGGTGAAAGTCATTACCTTTACATGAACATTGCCATGAAGGGCTACTGCACCCTTTGGTGGATTATTTGATAGGTCAGTGTTGATTTGCACTCACTATTATTAGGTTTCATTTGTTAGCTTTAAATTTAGTGCATGTGTAAGGCAGTTGGTCTGCTTTGGGCCACCGCCAATTTTTGTAACATTGATGGAGTTTTGTTGTAATATTTTGTGGGCATGGGTCTGCACTACTCTTTTCTACCTCAGGGGTGGCTGGTGGCAGACATTAGATGTCTGGTTTATGGAGCGGGTTGTTGACAATTTTTCTGCTACCCAAAAAACCTGGTGGGAGGGTACATGGTCAAAGTCTCAGTGCTATTCCTGCTCTGGTCAGCTGCTGTTCCCCCTGATAGGTTGTTTTGGGGCAGTGTCGATCTGGCTTATTACTTCTTAGTTTTTTCCCAAGTTGGCTTTCCAATTTTGGGCAGGTAGACTGATTGTGGACTCTGCCCATCTGGACTGATAATTGGGAGGCTGAGGTATCTGGAATGGTCATGACATGGCTTGGCTGTGGGTTGAGAGTTTATTGCTTGGTGAACTTGGGCTTTGGACTTCGCTGCTTGTTGTGGTGTTTGGCGCAATGCTGGACTTTGCCACCTATTCAGCTGAAGCATTTGGGTCTTCGCTTTGGGGCCCCAGGGGTGGGATCATTGGGTGATGGTTAACTTCTTGACAGCAAGGCCATGTGGATCCACATGCAGATACACATTAATCACATTACAGCAATTTTTATGGATATAATTATTTTTGAACATATGTACATTTTACCTTGTTACATTGAACACTGTGTAATCCTCAATGGGTAAGTGTACCCAAAAATTTTTGTAATATTGTATTAATAAAGGTTACCTTTGAAAGTAAATTCATTTAATAATAAGAAGAGAGTTTGCAGTCTTACTTTAGATAATAAAAAATGGATATCTATGCCATTTATAAATAGCATGCAATATAAATTAATTAAGAATATATTTAAAGAAAGGAGTTTGCTATTAACTGAAAGGAGACCCTTTGATTCCTCTTGGAGGCCTTAAAGGAACCGAGCAGGGCAAATTCCTAATGTCCACTCCATACATTCTTGTCATTGCAGCTGTTATTACTATGTGATTATCCATATAGTATATGAACATGGATGGGCTGCTCACCCACATGCATTAGCCAGCGTGGTGAGTTTATGGGCTTTTTACCTCTGAGTTTAAGATCAAGAAACACCATGGTCTTTCTTCTCAGTGCCTGATAAGGCAGAATGAATGTTTGTGTAAATGATAAATATTTTTCCAATACATATATACAATTATGACAGACAAAAATAAAGCATGGACCTTATTCCCAGGAGGCTGTAAAGTCACCAACCAAGGCAGCGGTTGGTGGCCGAAGGCGGAGGGTGCTAAGAATCCCCTGATTGCGGACCCAGGCTGCCATTTGATGACAACTTTTTATTTAGGTACTTACAACTGCAGATCACTTTCAAGTGAAGGAAGATTGCAAGAATTAGAAGAAGAACTGTCTTATATTAAATGGGACATTATTGGACTTTGTGAAGTTGGAAGAAAAGGAGAAGAAACAATTGATTTAAAAAGTGGACATATACTCTATTATAAAGGCACACATATTGGAAATACAAGTGGAGTAGGATTCATTATAAATAAAACGTGGAAGAAACAATATTGTGGAGATTGATGGTGTATCGGACAGAGTGGCAAGATTAGTTATACAACTTAATAGCAGATACCAAATGCAGATAATTCAGGTTTATGCCCCAACAAGTTCTCATAGTGATGAAGTAGTAGAAGATTTTTATATGGATGTACAAAAGGCTTTTGATCAGAGTAAACAACATTTTAAAATTGTTATGGGAGACTTTAATGCTAGAATTGGTAGACAAATGAAAGATGAAGTTGCTGTAGATAATTTTGGTTATGGTAATAGAAATGAGAGAGGACATAGACTTGTGGAGTCTGCAGAAAAAGAAAAACTTTATATTATGAATTCATTATTTGAGAAAAATGTTAAAAGGAAATGGACATGGAAGCATCCAAATGAAGGTACAGCAGAATTGGATTATATTTTGACTAACAGAAAATGCATATTTCAAGATTGTAATGCTCTTAATAAATTTAACACAGGAAGTGATCATAAGATTAGTAAGGTGTAAGTTACATGTTAATGTAAAACTAGAGAGACAAAAATTATTAAGAAAAACAATATTTACAGTTGATATTCCTAATCTTCAGAAACATTCTAATGAATTTAAATTAGAACTTACAAATAGGTTTCAAGTGTTAGGATATTTTGAACATGATTCAGATTTGAATGAAATTAATATGAAAATAACTGATACACTTTTAAAAACTGCAACAAACATAGCTGGTAGAAAAAAGCAGCAATTGATTAATAAAATTTCTACTGAGACTAGAGAATTTATGAAGAAAAGAAGGAATATGAAGATATACAAAAATGATGTATTAAAAAGAATTGAATATCTCGAATTTTGTAAAATGGTACGGAAAAGAGTTGAAAATGATATAAGAAAGTATAACTGTGAAATAGCAAGGAAAGCTGTAGAAGAAAATAAAAGTCTGAAAAATGTTAAACAACATTTTAGTATTGGCAGAAAATTTATATCTGCAATAAGAAAAAAAGATGGAATTATTACTAAAAAGAGAGATGACATCATGAAATTGGTAGAAGATTTTATCAAGAATTATATAGTAATAAAGAACTAGTACCTCCTATATCTATTACATCTTCCGAATTGCCCAGAATTTTAAATGAAGAAGTGAGACATGCAATTAAGTGTATGAAGAAAGGAAAGGCTCCAGGAAATGATGGAATTATAATTGATATATTAACAGAAGCAGGTGAAGATATAGAAACAATTTTAGCAAAGTTATATATCAAATGTCTAAATGATAAAGATGTACCGGAAGATTGGAAGAATGTAGTAATAATATTAATATTTAAAAAAAGTGATAAAGAAGATATTAGAAATTACAGACCTATCAGCCTTTTATCAGTTTTATATAAAATTTTTACCAAGATAATTACAACTCGCCTACATAGAACTTTGGATTTCCACCAACCAAGAGAACAAGCTGGATTTAAAAGTGGTGTTAGTACAATAGATCATATCCAGGTATTGATAGAAGTCATAGAAAGGACAAATGAATATGAGTTGTCATTATGTTTTGGAGTTGTAGATTATGAAAAGGCATTTGATTCTATACACATTTCTTCAGTGATTAAAGCATTGGATCATCATGGTATAGATCCAGGATATTGTCATATTTTAAAGAATATTTATAAAAATGCAACAGCAACAATTAGATTACATAATGATACTGGAAAAATCAACATTGAGAAAGGTGTAAGACAAGGTGATTCCATATCTCCAAAACTCTTTACAGCAGTGCTGCAAGAAGTATTTTGTGGATTAAAATGGGAAACTAAAGGAGTGAAAGTAAATGGAGAGTATTTAAGTCATTTAGATTTTGCAGATGATGTAGTTGTTTTTGCAAATAATGCTTCAGAGCTGCAGGAAATGTTGCAGGAGTTAGCAGATGAAAGTAGAAAAGTAGGACTAAAGATAAATGTTAAAAAGACTAAAGTAATGTTTAATCGATTTGCTCAAAATATGAAAATAAAGATTGATTATGAAGAATTAGAAGAAGTTAACAGTTACAAATACCTTGGTCAGATTATTAATACAGATGGAAACATAATGGAGGAAATTAATCATAGAATTAAACTTGGTTGGAGTGCTTTTGGTAGAAATAACTTGATACTAAAAGGAAATATGCCTATGTGTTTGAAAAGGATGGTTTTTAACAAATGTGTTTTACCAGTTCTTACTTATGGATCTGAGACTTGGACACTTAATAGAAGAGCAATACAGAGACTTCAGACCACTCAAAGGAGTATGGAGAGATGTATGTTGGGAGTAACAAGAAGAGATCGAAAATGCAATGTATGGGTAAGACAACAAACAGGTGTTACAGACCTTATTGAAAAAATTAAAAGATTGAAATGGAGTTGGGCTGGACATATTGCTAGAAGAGATGATAATAGATGGACAATTGAAATTTTAAACTGGATTCCAAGAGATTGTAAAAGACCCAGAAAGAGACCACATGTGAGATGGATGGATGAAATAAGAAAATGTGCAGGGGTGTTGTGGAGAAGAGAAGCTAAAGATCGGAGAAGATGGATTAAACTTGGAGAGACCTTCATCCTGCAGTGGATTGATAATGGTTGATGATGATGATAAAATTTCATTTTGTGTTCCTCTGAAGGTTAATTGATTGATTAATAATTCTAAGAGTATAATTCCTAAATTGCAAAGAAGTAATATAATTTATCAATTTCATGTGGATGTCAGAAATTATATATCGATGAATAGAGATGGTCTGTGGAGAAAAGATTCAAGGAGCATCAATTATTATATAATCAAATTAAAAATAATGCAAATAGTCAATTTAATACAACTTCAGTATTTTTTGGTCATGAAAAGACTTGTAATTATAGGTTTACAATTAATAGTAGTGAAATAAAAATATTAATGTAAGAAAGAAATCATAAAAAGAGGAAAATTAAAGAGGCAATTTTGATTGATAAATATAAGGATGATATTATTAATAGGCAAGTTGCAAATATGGCCATACACAGCTTATGTAAATATATGTAACATTAAGTTTAAAAAATTTGAAATTCAGTTAAAGCTGACAAGGATTACCATGTAACTGAAAGTGGTACAAAAGATTTTAAACTATAATATTGTATTTACCATTAAAATTTATATATATTGTATATTTAAGTCATTTAGATTTTGCAGATGATGTAGTTGTTTTTGCAAATAATGCTTTAGAGCTGCAGGAAATGATGCAGGAGTTATCAGAGGAAAGTAGGACTAAAGATAAATGTTAAGAAGACTAAAGTAATGTTCAATGGATTTTCTAAAAATATAAAAATAAAGATTGATTATGATGAGTTAGAAGAAGTTAATAGATACAAATACCTTGGTCAGAATTATTAATACATATGGAAACATAATGGATGAAATTAATCATAGAATTAAATTTGTTTGGAGTACTTTTGGTTGAAATAATCTGATACTAAAAGGATATATGCCTATGTGTTTGAAAAGGAAGGTTTTTAATAAATGTGTTTTGCCAGTTCTTACTTATGGATCTGAGACTTCAACACTTAATAGAAGAGCAGTACAGAGACTTCAGACCACTCAAAGAAGTATGGATAGATGCATGTTAGGAGTAACAAGAAGAAATCAAAAATGCATTATATGGGTAAGAGAACAAACAGGTGTTACTGACCTCATTGAAAAAATTAATAAACTGAAGTGGAGTTGGGCTGGACATATTGCTAGAAGAGATGATAATAGATGAACAATTGAAAGCTTAAACAGAATTCTAAGATATTGTAAAAGACCCAGAAAGAGACCACATGAGATTGATGGATGAAATAAGAAAGTGTACAGAGTGATGTGGAGAAGAGAAGTTAAAGATCAGAGGAGAAGATGGATTGAACTTAGAGAGACTATCATCCTGCAGTAGATTGATAATAGTTGATGATGATGATATATTGAGACACAGAGAGAGAATTAAATCTGGCTTTTAACAAAATTTATAATTGACCAACTACAGTAGAACATTTAAAATGATTTTAATATTGTTGACATGTAACCTACCACTGCTATGAATATTTGTAGAAAAAAATTGTGTAATAACATTTTTACTGATATTAATAAAAATTGTTTACTTTTTTTTTTTCAGAATTTTATTCTTCATCACTATTACACATGAAAGTATAAATCCCACAGTGTAACATTTAACAATTTTACACTGTCCTGCAGAAATGTATATTCTTATAATCTTTTTTTGAGAATAACATCTCAATTCTCCTAAATATGTATACCCAACTACATTTGGTACATTTGAAATTGTGAATAATGTTTGCTGTCTGCAATTAACAGGATCCTGCTATCTATGCTTTTCTGAAGATATTTTAAGTATTATTTTGCATGGCTTGCATTTTCTGATATATGAATATTATTATATTTGTTGTGTTGATTAATGACATGAGCATACATATATTTCTTAATGATTTTATTGTTTAGTTCTCATCATATGGTATTTTATTTATGATATGTTTTGATTGTGTTATGCAATGCAGATAATACTTTTAAGATGATCTAAGATTATTAAGACACATTAAAGCTATTACTAAAAAACTATGCCAATGATAAGAGAATGGGTAAAATAATGGGGATAAAATTCATTTCCAAAACAGTGTATTTCAAATCATGAACATCTTCACACATAAGTTAAAATTATATTAATAGATGTAATGTCCTCACAACTTTTTCAGTTGTATTAAAATCAATACCATAATAAGTGTTACAATAAGTAAACTTAGTAAGCCTGAAAGTCAACATATTAAAAAATAGATAATTTGGAGATTATAAATATGAAAGTTAAGCTTATTTAAAATAGCTGTTATGACTGAGTAATATTATTGTGAACCTGTTAAAAATAACTTTTATGGAACATTATTATCTTTTTATATTAAATAAAGTAGAAAATAACCCAAGGGTTACCTTGTAAATAATCTGACATTTAAATAAATTTATTATGATCTTTATTAAATTAGGTTGTTTTTTTTTTAGATATTTTTCTTTATTGGTGTTTCATTCAATACAGAGATCAGAGAGAATCATGATCTCCTGACCTATGCCAGAAATAATTATGTTGTGTGATGGTTTCAGACTGAAATATAGAAAAGATATGAAGTAATGATTTAAAAGTATATACTCTTATTCTTCTCTTTTACTTTCTTTGCATATCTTCATATATATACATTTTTACATTTTTTTATTACATTTTTGTCTTCATATATATATATATATTGCTTATAATAACTTCATATATATATATATATATATATTGCTTATAATAACTTCTTTCATATATACTTCAATACAAACAAATTTTCTTAAAAATCTTTATTTTCCTTATAGTTTTGACTGTCCAGCAGTCTTCAACAGAGCTTTTAGATTTGCTAATATGTTTAAAATACCCAGTCTAAGAGTGTGCAGTAGCTGTTTTTTTTTCTTGTGCAGCAACTAATTGGAATGAAAAAGTCATATTGAAAATAATGCAGTCCCAGCTGATATGCTCATTATATAACTGTTAATTTTTTTTATAAAGAAGGGGGATTTTTTTATTCTGGCATCTCTTGTAATTGTAATTGACCAACATTAGATGACTGTGCTTATTAAATGTCTATCTTAAGAAGAAAAGTAATATTTTTTTGAAATGGTAAAATAAAAATTATTTATAATGCTAAAGTACTATTACCTATCACAATATTGAGTAAACAATAGATGCCACATGGTAGTGCTTATTAAATATATATTGATTACTTTCCTATTCATATTCCGGACTAGTTTCTGGCTTGCAAACTTCATCAGTAAATAGTTTTGAATTTGGATTTAGTGCACCTGGAATTTTTCAGATCTATTGCACTTTTCATTCAGTATTATATATGAATTTAAATAGTATTATAATATAATATCTATTGATTACATAAGTTTACAATAAGTGGCACAATTGGAATGCTATAAAGAGAGTTTGCTCCTGAAAATCAACATATAAGATGGAGTCGTATTATTTTTTTTTCAGAAATGATAAAACGTAAATATATCTGAATTTCACCAAAAACATTTTTTAATTTTGAAAAAATAATAATAAGCAGTTTGTTTCATTTATATGATTTTTTTTTTTGATTTTTAAAAATTCATCAGCACAAAATATTAACTCAAATTTTTTAGGTCAGAAAATGTCATCAATGGTACAAAAAAGAGATTCAATATATTTCGTTCAAGATAATAAATTGGTTTAAACATTAATACTTTATTGATGAAAACTTTTAACAAAATTAAAGTGGGACTATAGCCTTATTCATTCTGATTGTGATTTATCTCATCATCATTCACTTGTACTAATAAAACTGTTAATAAAAGGTGAAATATTTTTAAAAGTGATGGTAATAAAGCTGGGTAAAAGTGTACACAGTATAAACAAATTTCTTCTTTGATATGTAATTTAAAACTTTACAGAACCCAGACTGTTGGATTTATGTTGATTCCAAAATGCAGCACATTCATGGAGAATTGTTGTATTGTTTGAATTGTATATATAAATTTGAAAATATTTGAAATTTTGAATTTCTCTCATTTTTGCTTTGATGCATTTACATGAGAAAATATTTTCATACGTGAATTATATTAAAAACAAATTTTAAAAAATGTATTAATAATGTGAATACCTGAATGAATTTAACAATAAAAAATCACAGTGTATTTATTTGCCTAATATTAAGACAAATATGGAGTCTAATAACAGATGCAAATGAAAATGATCAAATTGTTTGTTTCTCAATAATTTCAGTAAAGTTCAAGAACCAGAATTGAGCAAGATTCATAAACTTCAAGTTTTAGAACTCACTTATCTCAATTATTGTACTAACCCATGCTAAAGCAAAAATAACATTAACATTTTTTCAGTCAGGACAATAATTTGTTTTAGATACCCAACCCATGACAGATTAAGATAACCATCCAATATTGATTGATAAATGAGTATTCAATTATTAATAGAAAAAATAGTTTTATATTTTATATATATGATCAATAGATGGAGCTTTACCAAGACCTCCAAACAAGCGTATTTGTTTACATAAACGTCAGAGTCAATATTCACGTATATAAAACTTGTTTTGTTTTTCATATATATATATGTCATTAATAAGCAGTCAACACTTAGACAATCCCAATATCAATAACAATCTACAATTTCAAAGTGTTGTCAAGGCAACCTCCTTTCAACAATAAAGGTGGAATAAAGATTGCAACTTGGCCACAGAAATTAAAATTATTGATACAAAGAAGTTTAAATAAACCTTTTTAAATGGGTAAACATAACCTATTCTGAATATAGACTAATAAATAGCCATTTATATCATTACAAACTGCAAGTATGAATTACAAATTGCACCCAAAGTATTACTTTACGTATATTTAATTTCAAATAAGAATGATGTATCGTAAATTCTAGTAATTTTCACCAGCGTCATTCATTCAAGCATGTAAAAGTAATTTAAAGTGATTATTTAATATCTTCACGCTTTCACTTTCAGACACTTAAGATTTGCTCATACAAAAGAGTTTGGGTTCGAAAAGATAGATGGCCATTCTATCTTTTTCCAAAGACGTTATCATGTGTTTGAAGTGTTTGTATTCAGTCATTTATAGTTAAAATCTGCAAAGCGCATGTGCAACAGCTTAATGCTGTTTAGCTATTACAGTTTATAAAACTTCGCGCTATATAAAATAATTGATTTATTTAAATAATTAGTGTAATAATGCTCAAGACTAAATAGGTTTGTGTGTAATCATTAACAACCAGTCAACACATAGACAATCTCAATATTAATAACAATCAGCAATTTCAAACTGTTGTCAAGGCAATCTCCTTTTAACAATAGAGATGAAATCCCACCTTTATTAATGGTCCAATATAGTTATATAAACACTAAAGATTGTAATTTGATCACACATATATATATATGTGTAATTGAAATGAAAATAATTACCTCTCACTGAGTTATATGGTGCCAAAATCAATGAAATAGAGAATGGTACTATCCTTTCTCTTTAAGTTCTGGTATTATAAAAGTTTAGCTTTTTATGTAGTTTTAAAATTATAGAGTGATTTTTTAAAAAAAAATATTTATATAGACTCAATAAACTGAAATCGCCATTAATATATACAGAGGATGAAGAATGAGTCTTAAAAGTATGATTCATTTTTTATCCTCAGTATATATTAATGGTGACTTCAGATTATTTAGTCTACACATAAATTAAAAACATACAAAATTCACCTTATAATTTCAAAACTACACCAAAAACTAAGACTATATAACAACAGAAATTAAAGAAAGAATGGTATCAATCTCGCTTTCATTGTTTTTGACGTCACATAATTCTTTGGGAAGTAGTTGCTTCCATTTCAATCAAAGATATTAAAAAAAAGATATGATTATTTATCAATATATATATATATGATCAATCTAGTGAAATTAAAATTTTTAGTAATTTTGAATAAAACTAACAACTGCCTAAATAATGTAAAATAAACAGATTAAATTCTTTACTATCTAAATTTTCTCAGCAGTTTTGATTCATCAGATATGCTTATAGTTTTAAGCATCTATCAATTTCTTAGATTCCAATTTATATTCAACTATTTTTACATATATATTTTAATTTTGAAGTGTGGAGATGTCAGTATATCGATTCCAATTTTAAATTAGTTTTAAACTGATCATATAATATTAAATATCTATCATACAAGACAGAGATAATTATAGACTCATATCAAATTTTATATAAATTGAAAATTATTGTAACTACTAAATTATCTATTTAATTTAGTAGTTATAAATATAAAATACATCACACAAAACTGATTTAACATGAGTTGATATCTATGACTGTGGAAATGATAGATGTTTAGAACTCTATCATTTTTAATAATTTTAGATTATAGATAAAATTTATACAATAGATGCATTTAGTTATTTATTTACATTAAACATATAGTGGTTAATTTCACTGAAGTTACATTAAAGTTTAAATTCTACAAATAAGCCAAGCATTGAATATCTTTCACAATTATTACAACTGTTATTAAAACAGACAAAACTCTCTATATGTATTGTCATTCAGTGCAAGCCATA
Source organism: Epiperipatus broadwayi (assembly GCA_028023455.1). NCBI lineage: Eukaryota > Metazoa > Onychophora > Udeonychophora > Euonychophora > Peripatidae > Epiperipatus > Epiperipatus broadwayi. Next base: position 14,281 of record JAQFVV010001660.1, on the reverse strand, counting down.
ATAATCAATGGATGACAGAAGGCTTATTGCATAAAATCCCCATCTAGTTTCTACTCATTCAACATCTCTAAGACTAGTTTCTGGCTTGTGGCCTTTATCAGTGAGGAGGTTTCAAATCCAAAGGTTCCTCACTGATGAAGGTCACAATCCAGAAACTAGTCTGGGATGTTGGTTGAGTAGGCACTAGATGGGGATTTTAAAGCCTTCTGGAATCCATTGATTACTCTGGCTTGCACTCAATGGCAATACATATAGGGAGTTTTGCCTGTTTTAATAACAGTTAAGAGTAAGCATAAGAAATAGTGATCATGTGATGTTTATTACAACTATGTTTAGTAAATTTTTGATTGAGATTTTGTTAACAAGAAATAAAAGTTATATTTCCTCCTATTATACTTAGAATGAAATATTTCCCTTATATGTTATCCCTTTATAATTATAACTATAAAAAGAAAAACTAAGTTATTTCAAATGTTTTATTACATGTATATTTTTAAATTGAATTTTTAAATTTAAAATTACAAAAACAATTACCCCCCCAAGTTTTTTTTTTTAAATTTTTTTTTTTTAGGGTTTTTTTATTTTTACCCCCCCAAACATTCACAATTGCTAAAGGCCGATATCCGATGTAAAAACAATTAGTATAGTAGCAACTCCCTTCATATAGTAATGTCACCCTAGTGCAAGCCATAGTAATCAATGGATGTTAGAGGATTTGTCCATCAAAATTCTTATCTAGTGCCTATCATCTAAAATTCCAAATTAGTTTCTAGTTTGTGATTTTCATCAGTGAGTAGTAGTCTTGGATCTGAGAGCACTTCACTTAGATATGTGGATGGAATACAATCCTGCATTATCCACCTTTTACCTTTTTAGTTAACTATAAATGTATGAGTCAAAACAATGTTTAAATCCCAAATCATTCACTTGTATAGTCATGCAGATCTGAATCCAGTTCAGTATCTATACAATTTGATATCTTTGGTCTTTTAATAACCATAGTCACCATCATCCTCTGGTCAGGATTAGTATTATGCCATTAAAACATCATATGATCACCACTACTGTTTGAGAAAGTTACTACAATTTTAAGAGCTTGTGAAGGTATAAGAAATAATGACATATAATCTAATAGTGGTTTAATAACAATTATTATACTGACAGAAAGGATCCAGACAAATAAAGATTTAAGAGTTATACTAAGTTGTTAGAAATATATCAGGTAATTTAAGTGATCTTACATCCTCAATGTCTGATTTAATTAATGATGCATAAAGGCTAGAACCTGAAAGCCTGAAACTGGTTACTCAATATTCAGAGGATAGATATATCATCGTCAAGATTTTTTCCAAAAAATAGCCTGACTATATCAAAGAAAAGATCATTGGTATTTTATTAACCAAAGCTGTGAACTGTCAATTACTTTCATTAGAAAATTATTGAATTCATGTGTCAAAAGATTAAATTGAATTGAAATTAAACAGTAAATATCTCCATAGACTTACAGAAAAATAATATTTTTTAATTTATCAGGTAAATCTGCAATCATAATAAATATAATTAAATAGGCAATTAACACTTAATAATTAAAACTAAAAGATGAAAATAGATCAATATACAGCTATAAATAAAACATCATCATTACAAACTTTCAGACAAATAATACAATATAATATTTAATAAACTCATTATTATAATATACAATACTTGATAGAATTTCTTAAAAAGTAATCAATAAACACATACTATGCTATAGATATTAATAATAACTTATAATCGTTTTGATTAATAAAATATAATTATTTAACAGAATATATAAATAATAATTTATACTTTTGATTAATTAATTTAAACTGCTAATTTTATAATAAATTTTAATTTGTAATATATTATTTTTCTCTTTTTAATCCTTTTTTCTTTTACCTAATTGAAAATTAAAAATGAATTTATTTTAAATTGATTTTATTTGAATATCATTTTAAAAACAAAAATTGATAAAAATTAACTTGGTATTTTAAAAACCTATTACTAATTTAATCTGTTCATATATATATAAATATTAGTTTTTGATTAAACCGTGTGTTAGTTTTGATTAATTTCCTACCTTTGGACGAAATAGTATCCGCTATTGTCAATATTAACTTTTCAAAGAAAAGCCGTTAGATCTCAAATGGTAATTCAATCTCATTACTATTTGAGATCTAATAGTTTTTTTTTTGAAAAGTTAATCTTGACAATGGCGAATGTTCTTTCACCAAAACATTGGGAATTAATAAAAACTAATCCATGGTTTAATCCAAAAACTATTTTATTTACATCATATAACCATAAAAACATTAAATATAATATATATTATAGTGGTCTTGCTGAGACTATTTTTCTGTCTGCCATACCAGGGTGCCACTAGGCTACTAGAACCTAGAAAATTTATAAAGTAGGCAGATATATATGGGTAAGATTCAACTTTTGTTGACCAATAGCCCTAGCCACTAACTCATGAAGGAGCTGAGTTTTATAATATAACATTTCAGACATTTTTAATTATATATTTCAATGTATTATTAATAAAGATAAAATAATAACTCACTGCCAGCACTAATAAGACAAACATTTATTACACAGATAACATATATAAAACAGATTTGAGGATTAGATTATTTAAAATTATTAGATAGATTTAAATCCTGATATTTATCTTAATATGCACAGGTGAAAATTTTTTACATATTTTATTTTATAGTGTTAAACACAAATAGATTACATAGAATATGTATTTAAAGACTTTCACATCATTTAAACTCAGGCTAAAAGCCAATATTCATATAAAAATGTGGCCAATGTAAAATGAAGATGTTAGCACAAAATCATGCTGCCAGGAATGCACATCTGTAGCATGATATTATTTAAGAAATGATCCTCATCCAATACAGAAATGTGCATCTGTCTGGTGAAGGAATCATATATAACCATACTGAGAAAAAATACTCCATATGGAGGGAGAGCAGTCTTTGCCAACTTAAAATCTCTATCCATAGAGTAAAAAATCAAATGGTGTAGGAAATGCCTCTATCAACAATAAGAATGTGATGGCTTCACTTTATGGGCCATGTATTCAGCTGGGTACTATGCTCTATATGCTAATATGGCAGAAGATAATGAGAATCAAATGCATTTCCCCAGATTACATTGACATAAAATGCCCATACATTTCTTCACCAACATTGATTCAATTATGAAACAATTAGCTCCAAATTAATCCCACATAATCTAACTTAAACTTAATAAATCTGCATAGCCATCTACACTTAGCTTTAAATTTAGTAATTTAATTAACAAAGATGGAAATGATTGATAGCAAACATTATACATAAAAAAGAAATATTAATAAATAATTTAGAGTTCATTTTCTTGTCAGATAAGAGCTTATTTAGAAGTTTTGCTTAGGTTACTAATTGAAAGTTTCTTTAAGATAGCTATTTAAAAGTTCATATTGCATTCAAAAGTTTATACTTTCCATGGTATATATTGATGAATCCTTCATATTGTGGCAGATTTATTGAAGTTCATCATAGCTATCACATTTTATATAAATTGTTCTTCTTGGAGATGAAACTGCTGCTTTCCATTTATTCAGGAACTGTCACTTGGACAGCCACCTCAGTCAGTGCAAATAGTGGAAACAAAATTTATTTTGAGACTCCTACAGTATGGAGTCTGCAATACAGTTGTGAAATATTTTTAAACAGTCACCACAACTCAATCAATAATCAGTCACTAATCATTCTATTTTTTTTATTCTTTCTTATAGTATTACACTATTCTTATCACCAAATTTTCAGATCAATCATTCCTGACATTGTTCCAATATTATTGGCTATGATGATTTTCCTTTCTGGACTGTGTGTTTGTTGGTAACTTCATTGGACAGTTTGCTCCAAAGTGGAAAACACTATAATCTTTTAATTTTTATCTCTTATCTAACTTTCAGTTATTTAAATGCCCCAAGAGCCTGTTTGCTTTACATTATTACATTTTAATAAAAAAATTATTTTTATCCTGCTAGTTTAAAAATAACTTTAAAATAGAATAAGTCTTTATTGTTCTTTTACCTTAAAATCCAATCTTTTGTTATTTTGAAGTTTTACTTTCCTTATCGCATTCTTTTAACTTTAAATAATTTAATCGGACTACCATATGTGCATTTTATATATCTATTATTTTAATTATATATATATATATATATCAATTTTGTTTATAGATATTTTTTTATATTTTCTTTTTAAAATGATGTAATGACAAATCTGTATACCATTACAATATATATATATATATATATATATATATATATATATATATATATATATATATATATATGCTGACTGCATGCTTACACCCAGCATATAAAGATATATAGCAAAAAATATTAAAAGCTGAGATATAATTTCTAGCAGATATATTAACAGATAGGTTAGTATATGATACTCCTAGTATTATTCTCCTCTCTTATAAGGTGTCTCTGGTCTGATTAATGACAGTATTAGCATGAAAATGAAACTGGTGTTTTTAGATTTATGGATACCTGAATTTAATGTGAGATTACTATTCTGCTTATGATAGATTAGCATAGCTGATTAAAAATTCAAGATTAAAATATTCACATATCTAAAGTCAACAATTTTATTCCTATGCTAATACTGTAACTGGTAAGGTCAGCAATAACTGAAGAAGAGGATGTATAATATAGCTCTAAATATTGTATTATAAATTATCCTGTGTTATTATTAATGATTGAATGAAATTGAAAAGTTTAAATGAAGTTTAATTTTAAAAAAAAAAATTAACAATTAAGTCAAGATGATAAAAATAATCTAACATTTATAATTGTATAGAGTCGTGATATTTTACTGAATTATAAATTATATATTATCTGAATCTTTTGTTCTACTTGAGTTAATTTGAAGACACATACATATATATCTAAGAAAAAACAATTAGAGATGACATCTTTTTTAGATTAATCAATGATGAGTGGATATTCTCTTAAGGACCCAAGACATGACTGGTATTCTTAAAGTATTAGTACACATTAATAATGTTAAAATATTTCGTGCAAAGCAAGCACATAATCTATCTATCTACTTATATATCCATCTATTCATCTACTATTGTATCCATCTAGTTATCTATATGTCATCCATCCTTCCATCTATTCATGAATCCATCCATTTACCTAATGAACTACCTTTCTACCTACCTATCTACCTATATATACATTGGGTTTTACTCCTGGGAATCCATTTATATTGTTAATAAATTCTCCTCTGATTGTTATTATGATTATTTAATTCAATATTCATTCATATTTGAATGAGTACTATCATAAGCATTGATATCACCATCTGTTTAATAGCTATATCAACCATTAATTTTCATTATATATAAATCGGTCAACAATGTGCGAGCATTTATATATGTTTACTGATTGATTACTTACTAATATTCTTCTACAATATATATATATCAAAATGAATCTTTATATATATATATATATATTATGTGTGTGTTTATGTTAATGTGCATTTGATATTTGTTCATGTTTACATGTGATTTTTATTTACATTAGCATTGTATTGAAGTTTCAATTGAATCTTATTAAATATTGATTGGGCAATAGTGGCTATCCAAAGTTATTTCATAAATGGTCTAAAGTAATATATGATATATTCTATTCTAATTTTAAAAGAAACCTCTCCCACTTTAAAATGAGATATGGTTCTTTAGATTTATTTTAATTAGATCAATAATAACTTTAATCAAACAAATATTGACTTATGCATTGAAATCTGTCTAGGATAAACTTTTGAAACCCAATACATTCTTGTTATTACAGATAATATTACCATGTCATTATTCTTATGATACATATACTCATATGGCTTCTCACCAACACATATAGATTAGATTAGTGACTTTACTGGATTTTAATTTTAAATCTAAAGAGTTCCATGATTTTTTTTTTCTTAGAATTTTGGTTAGTTCTGACTGAATTATTGTTAAGTTTTCTTTATGGCAAATTGAATGTATAGAAATGTTTGTTAGGATGATATGGAAAATATTTCCACCTTGCTTAAATTGACAATGGTTAATAATGATGAATTTTATTAGAAGCAAATTTTCATACAAATATATAAAAACTGGTTGCATCATTTATATTTTATCAGCAAATTTATTTATTATGATGCATTTTGTTTATATGTGGGTTTGCCAATTATTTTACATTATTTTATTTTTATTTTGTATATTACTCTGCCTTATCTGTAGTTTTTAAGCATAATCTCACGTTTGTTTTAAACAATGATTGTTTAATTCTTTGAAAATGTTTGTTAATTTTCTTCTCACTGATCAGATGTTTATTGTTCAATTCATTGGTATAAAAATGATTTCAAACTTGAAAATTTTAGTTAATATATAATTCTTTTTACATAAAGATAAATCCTCTATGTGTGACCATGACTAATATTAGAGTAACAATATTTTAAAAAAAAAAAATGATAGTACAGATGGCTATGCTAGCAATTATATGCAAAAGTATGATTAAGAATGAATAGTTTGTCTGACATCTCAAAACTCTTCCTGAAACATTTTTATTAATCACAAAGAATAGATTAATACTCACCCAATTTAGTAATGGGAAGAGAAATAGAAAAATAACGCTCATAGAAAGATACAAATTTAGCTGCAAGGTTTAATGAGTGGTCAACTTGGTCCAGCTTGTGAGCAGGTGCCCATGCTTTGATCTTAAAAAAATTAAAATAATAATTCATAATTATATTTGAATTAAAATAAAATAGCATATAAAATGATATAACATTATTATATGATGAATTACAAAATAATTCTGTCATCTCTGTTAGAAATGAAACTTGATGCATATCAGAATTGATCTTATAGGTCATTATAGGACTACTATCTACATTGAATAAAATCTGAAACCATTTCAGTACACATTCATATTTTAAGTGGAAAATTAATTATACATTATCAGCAGCAGCAGCAGCAGCAATATTTAAATAAGTATGATTATTTTATCGACAAAAAGGAAAATACTAAATTAAAAAAAAGGACAAGGAACAAAAATGTAAAAGACCAAAAAAGAATGTTGAAGTTATAATTACGTGTAGGCAATCAGGGATAGAAAATATTTTGCATAAATAAATACTCTTGTCCCAATTAATGAAGAGAGATAAACCATAATATTAATGGCTTATGATAACCATACTCTGTACTAATCAGTCAGCAATGTAAAAGAATGTGGAGAGATAATGAAAGAAAATTGATGATTAATTTAGTTATAAACGTTAATAATAATTTTTAGGATTCTTTTGAACTATTCTTGTAAGCTTGAATGATCACTTAATATTAGATATTAGGGTATTCATCAATAAAAAGCTTGGATTCAATGCTGAATCCAATCTATTTACATATTTAGAATCTAAATTTAAATTCTTTGTGCTAGAAAACTAACAACCTGAAATTAAAAAAAAGCCTCATACTTTTATTTGGTAACTATTATTAGTGAATTAAGATAAAAAGATAACTTTCTTATATTTTTTATTTAATTCAATTCATTGAAATAAATAATAAATATTTTTAATAATTTAAAAATATTACTAATCATATAGTAATATTCATATCTTGAAAAATTTAAAGTTATTTGTTATCATAAATTACATTATAACATTTATTTTTGGTATTATATGCATAAATTATATGCTCTTTAAAATAATCTTTATATGTAGAAGTTCACATAATTATTCACTATAGTCTTAGGTTATTAAAACAGGCAAAATTCACCATATAGTATTGCCACTCAGAGCAAGCCAGAGTAATCAATAGATGCCAGAAGGCTTGTGCATAAAATTCCCATCTAATGCCTACTCATTTAATATCCTCAGACTAGTTTCTGGCTTGTGGCCTTTATTGATGAGGAGCCTTGGATCTGAGAGCATTGCACCTAGATCTTAGGATCTAACGCAACCCTCCAGCAGCTACCTTTTATCTCTACCTAACTACAAAACTATGAGTCTTAAATTGAAAACATTGTGTCTTGCATTGGTGGTTGAGAGATCAGCGTGACTGCCTTGCACTTGCAGGCAGTTGCCCAGGTTGCAGGTTCGCATCCCGGCCGGTGCTATGACACTTTAAAAAAAAAATTGAAAACATTGTAATATTTTCAATCCAAGATCATTAGCTTATATAGACATATAGATCTGAACTCAGTTCAGTATCTATACATTTTGGTGACTTTGGTTCTTTAATAACCATAGCCACCACTATCATGCGGTGTTTATTGGCTTAGTCCTAGGTTATATAATAATAATTATGTGAGAACTATTCTATGAAAAATAAATGAAAGTGAAAAATACAATAATAATTGAGAAATCAAATTTTTATGGTGACATTTTTTTACCTGATTAAGCATGCATATAAATAGGCAGATAATAGAATGAATTGTAAAAATAGATTCATGAGAAATATAAGTTAATGAATAGAGTAATTAGAAAAAAAACCAGTTTGAGAAAACTCACACATAAAATAAAAGTATTAGTTTATTTTTCACATATATTTTGATGATATTTGTGAATGATTTATTTGTCAAACTTTTATAAAAGATTCAATTCATGTTCAGTGAATAGTTTAGGGTAGTGGTAGGATTGAAAACATTAGAGTTCAAATTCCATAGATCACAAGTCATTTTTGGAATTACTTATTTTAAGGTAAAATAATTTTTGTAATTTCTGATGCTTGAATTTAGTGTAAATATTCAGTTTACTTGAAGCTACAAACAACTCAATTATTTTTTTTAAAGTAATGAAAGATCTCTGTTTGTAACTAATTGAAAAATTAATGTAACAAGAATATAAATATAGATTTAAAATTGTGCAAATAATATTCATTATTGTTTCTATCTTCTCATTATTAAAAAAATCCCCAAAGAGTCAATCATTCAAATACTCTGATTAACATAAAATCGTTGGAGAACTGACAAACTAAGTTTATATGTGAACTACTATATAAAATTTATAAAGATCTGTCTCTAGTACTACTATAAAATATCAAGGTAATAAAATGTTGCAAATATAACAGAACATTTGATTCTGGTAAATTATAAATAGAAATTTTAAATGATATATTATTAACTTAAATCCTAAAATCATCTTTGCCATACATATATATTTTAGCACAGAAATATGATGGAGGAATGTTTAAATAATGCTTGCTATCAATTTTATTTATTATGATCATTTAAATGACAAGAAAGTTGTTTATAATACAGCTTGGTTTAGGTTTTTTAAAAAATAAAATCTGTCAAAATGTCAAACACACTTTATATGAAAATAATATTTTATATTTTTAGTCACTTATATATATGTACATAATGTATAATATATATATATATATATATATATATATATATATACATTATGTACACATACTAAATATGCTATATACATGAGGGGTATACATTTTAACTTATAGCAGAAATATCTAGTGATATATGTATCAACTATAAGTGTCCAGTCAATTTAAAGTATGATATAGTTTTACATTTTCATTTATTGTCCCAATATTAAAAATTCAAAAATAATAGAGATAATTTTTATATATATATTAAATATTTTTATTGATTATGCACTAAAAAATGTTTTTTCAAAGACAATTAGAGTTTTTAGATTTAACTTGAAATAAAAACAGTGGGGATCCAGTAATTAATTAGGTCAACAAGGGATTGTCTTAATTAATTTCTGGATTCCACATGCTTTTATTTCAAGTTAAATCTAAAAACCCCAATTGTGGTCGAACAAGCAATATTTTTTCTTTATAGTGCATGGTCCATAAAAGCATTTAATATAACTTTTTTTTAAATCTCTATTATTAAATATTATAAAAGTGATGATTAATAACGAAATAATCATTAGTACATTAATTGACTTTACTTCTGTACTGTAATTTTTTACTATATCACTCTTATTCAAGCTAATGACTGGTTTCTATCTTTAACATTTATGTAGGGGTGTAATCATAAATATGTTCAAAAATATATATGATCCCCAAGATTCATATTTTGTGCCAAATCAGCACTCACTATTGGCCTAGATCACAGTCTCTTAAAGAAATCTTTATCATTGTTCAAAAAAAAGGGCATCTTGGCGATCATACATCTTTTTTACATGTCTTTGGTACATCCTTCCACAAACTGTTAAAAGAAGATAGAAACCAATTCTTTCTTTGTGTGAGAATGGTATAGTGAAAAATTATACTATAAAAAACTTATTCATTAAATGGATAATCTCTAGTCTAATGAATGACTAATAAAATTATTAATATTAATTAACTGTAGTTTGTAAAACGAAACACATATGATAGCAACAAAATGTAAGCACATGAGCAGAAGAGAAAGCCTTGATCATAGCATTTCCTATTCTAGAAAAATGGTAACTAAAATCCCAAATAAGAACTTCAGACATTCTTTCTGGAGTTACATCCAGCACCCCTGACTTTTTAAGGATGAAAACAGAGTTAGCTAACTATGATTTCCAGTCTTTATATTAATTTTCATATCCTTATTGGTTTTATTTTTGTAAGCAATTAAATTAAAGTATTAATTGTAATTCTTAGTTAAGAGTTTAATTTAATCCTCTCGTACTGGTTCTTATTGTTACATTTAACTTATACAAAGATTTTTATGGATTATAGATATAAATAATATACTTTTTTATTTTTCATAATCAAAATCATATAATGTTGAACTTCCAAAGTATATCATACATATAAATCCAGTTACATTGGTGAGTCAAAATGACATTCTAAAAAGAATTCATGAACATTAATTTTTTATATAATAAATTATTGCAATATTCTACGGATAGATTTAAATCTGTATTTTTTGTAATGACAATGTTTTTATTTTATATATGGAAAACGATTTGAAGAAGAAAAAAAATCAGACATATTTCATACATATGACAGACAACTTATTAAATAAACAATATAGTTGTGTTAATACATATAAATTATGAAAAGTTGACTATTTATAGCAACGTTAATGTTGTGAACCTTAATGAGATTCGTGTTTAAAATATTAATTGTTAATTTCTACTCGGATAGCTTAAATATTGTTAGCTGGCTATAGCTATAGTTTATTTATTTATTTATTTTGTATTGGTGTATTAAATATTGCAGAAATATTTTATCTGATTTTATATATGGATTTGTGAATTAAAGCATTTAATTCACAAAATCCCATGTCTTTCTCGGCCACTCTGCAACATTTAGAAATTAATTTGATGCTAGATCAGATCGTGATTACAGCCGGAGATATAAGTTTAGGTCCGACTCACTTCTAGCATACTCACATCTATTAGATACATATTTAGATTCACAAATAACCAGACTATAGTTTAAGATTTAAAATACAGTAGTTGTCTTTCTTTAAAACCATAAAATCATTTAAAATATTAAATCATCCCGAGGCTCTTTCTTACAATTCGGTAACTTCATAGCAAAAATGTTATAAAAATTCCAACTATTTAAATTTCGAATGCACTTTTAACACTTTTTTTCTTTAAATATGTGGAATTAGGACAAAAAACATGTAATCAGCATTTTAAAAATTATTTATAATTTTTAAAAAATAACTTTTTTTAAAGATTCTTTTAACCAAATCGATTATTATTATTATTTATTTTTTACCGTAATTCCATTTATGTGAAGTTCTTTATATTGCAAGTCACCAACAACAAACGCAACTAAATGAGTAGATATTTGGGGTGTTTGTTCATAATAGTCAGCAATCCAATTGTCCCCTCTGAAATTATATATAAAAGAGTATTTATATGTGCATAATCATTTGTATAAATAAAATAAAAAAGTAAAACTGCCTTTAAATATCTCACTAAAAACAAATGTTTTTTCAATACCCTTTCATAGAGGAACATTGAAGGAAAAAGTAATACACATTGGAAGTGTCAAATGTGAAATAGGCAGGGTTTGAGTTTTTTCCTAACAATGTTTTACACAAAAGCTAAGAATAACTAGATATTTATTAATAAGTAATATTGTTTGATTACCTAGTTTGAGTATATACTTAATATTTTAAAAAAAATTCTAAACTTGACTTGAATTTATGTTTTTATTCAGTCTGGATTCAAACCCAGTTTTTGCATATGTAGGTGGATGCACTACTACTACTACATTACAATGACTTTATATCTATATACAAACAAATTACAAAAATAGTTGTATAAAATATACTATGTATGTATAATCTATTAAGGGTATTTATTTAAACCTGCTGTAGAAATGTAAAGAAAGTTAAATTCTTATGTGGCAATATTTAAAAAATTAATCAAATTTCTTACAGGCCATGTGTTTATCAGTCAAAACTATAATAATAAACTGCTTAGAAAACCAGGCAAGATCACATTAAGAACAGCAACTCATTTTCGCATTTAAATAGATTTGCAATTAAGTAATTTAATATCAAGGTTTGATAATGAATTTCAATAGTAATTTAACTAACATACATCAACACCGAGAAGTAATACGAATTGATTTACTGAACACTAATATACCAAATGGCATTTACAAAGGTTTTATTCTGATTAAAATATTAAAGATGAGATACAGCTTGGCTTATGAAAAAAAGTGGTGCCTCTAAACCGTGGGTTTGTTTACTGTTGCATTTTTAATTTTTCAGTAATTCACTAAATAGAGGTTTGATAAATATAATTTATAATACTGCTTATATATATATATAATCCCAGTGCGCATCACTAGCTAGAAATTCAAACACAAAATGTTTAAATCACCCTCCTAAATATTGTTTTTCCAGCACCACCCTCACTAAATAACATAACATTAGGAAGATGATTTGAAACATTATATATGTAGTATCCATTTATAAACAAGTGTGTTTATTCCAAGTCCAAAAAGAGAGGTAAACAAAAAATTAAAAAAATAAATACAAGATTTACAGGTATGATATGTTTGTTCCTTTAGTTTTTTTTAATTTTTGAAACACTATTTTTAACTTTTTATTTATTTATTTATAACTTTTTAAGCAGCAAACTTTAGCACAATGCCTAAATGTAATTTTTATTATAATTATCCTCTGCCATATAATTATTTATATTGCATTTTCTCAGAGGTGCGATGTAATAATGAAAATGGAAAAGTTGTTTCCATAACAACATTAATCAAATTACTATACAATATTTTTTTTAAAAGAAATCGGTTACTATTCATCAATTTAATATGTCAATCTAATAAAAATGTGCACTCACAATTTTAGATTCGCTATCATCTCATCCAAAAATAGAAATGTCTTGGTAAATAATTATAAGATTTTTCTGTTATATTTTCAAAACACTATGAAGAATTTATAGTTTAAAAAAAGCATTTATGTGTTTATATTAATCAATAAGATCTCAAATTTTACTTCCATAAAATAAGATGGCAGGATACAGCTTCATCTGTATAAACAAATTTATATAAATTATATTACATGTTAATGTAAAAGTACTTTCAAATTTCAATCGTCTCTCAATACACAAACTACTTTTCTTTTCAAATCTTAAAAATATTAAAAATAATCCATATTTCTTAATGTATAAGTATTTGAAAACAGAAGTTGTGTACATGTTTTTATTTTTATTTTATGATTGGATCAAGCTTTTGTGTTTATTTTAATGATAATTACTAATTCCAGTTCCTTGTAGTCTTCATTCAAAACATTAGTAATTTACTTTATTAATTAATATTTAAAGTATTAACATTGGTTCCAACTCTGCTTTAGCTCATTTCATCATAAAATTTTAAAAGCTTACGTTTGTTAGATTAAATTATAATTATGTAAACCTTAATAGCAGAACAGTCTTGGATATTAATTTATAGAGAAACAATATCATACATTCTATTAAAGTATGCTAGTTGTTAATTCATTGCCAGTGATAAGTGATCCTGAAGTCATTTAGTGATTATCTTAGAAAAAGTGGTTGGTGGTTAATTTAATATGATAACAAAGTTTGTAAGTAAATATTGCTAGCAATTATATTGGCTGATGCATTAAACTTTAATTAAACTAAGTTATATATATATATATATATATATTGTAACCGGTTGGGTTACATGGTACACCCATAATAATATAGTATATATATATATAAAGTAAAGGAAAAGTAGAAATAAACACTGTAACGGTAAGAATTCGCACATTTCA